>JAQJVL010000412.1:638329-818105 GCA_035578905.1 Stictocephala bisonia | reverse complement strand
AAGTTCAAAGATCTTGGAGTTACATTTGATGAGAAGTTATCCTTTACAGAACATATTGTTGATACCTGCAAACTTACATATCGTCTGCTAGGTTTCATTTGTCGCTCTGGTAGTTTTATCAGGAAAGTAAGATCTCTGAAGTCACTGTACTGTAGTTTGGTTAGATCTAGGCTTGAATTTGGTTGTATTGTATGGTACCCACACTTTGCTTATCTGATAGACATTTTGGAGAGAATTCAAATAAAGTTTCTAAGGTATTTATTTTATAAGTCACATGGTGTTTTCACATATTTAATACCTTACTCTGAGCTACTAGATATGTTTGACTTAGATAGTTTACGTAAACGACGGGATGTGTCAATGTTGGTGTTCCTTTACAAATTAATATCCGGTACTATTGATGATAGTGGCCTTTTGGCTCGAATTAATTTCTTTGTACCTCGCCCCTCGTCTAGAAATAGAGCCTTGTTCTGTCCAGGAATCTCACGCACTGTTTTAGAGGCACAGGCTCCTGTAAACGCCATGATGCGTCTCTATAACGCAATTTCAACTGATGTGGACATATTTTCGTTGTCTTTGGTTAGTTTCACTAATAAAGTTAAGCTGATATTGTGTGAATAATTAATTTTGTTCATAGGTATTAGTGATAAGAGATATTAATCGATATGTATTGCATATTAATACTTTATTTTTTTCTCAATAGTGACTTGTTTTGTTTTATTATATTAATAATTATAAAAAATATGTTGTTTTCATCACGTTATAGTTTCAAGTCTGAGTTATAGCTTGAAGAAAAAAGAACTTTTGAACTTCGTGCTGTGTAATACTTTTGGACTCGAGTAGTATGATTGTAGTAAGTTTTTAGTTTACTTATACAAGTATGTTTCCTTTTATTATTTGCTTTAATTTTGTAGTTGTGCTACATTGTAATTGGTGGTAACACTGTTATTTAGCAGTAAATAAATAAATAAATTATGTTGCACTAACTACCGAACGCTCGTAGTAGTGGACAAAGCGGGCTTCTAAAACCAGGCACTGTCCAAGACTCGCCTATGTAGTACTATTATGTTGCGCTAACTACCGAACGCTCGTAGTAGTGGACAAAGCGGGCTTCTAAAACCAGGCACTGTCCAAGACTCGCCTATGTAGTACTATTATGTTGCGCTAACTACCGAACGCTCGTAGTAGTGTACAAAGCGGGCTTCTAAAACCAGGTACTGTCCTAGACTCGCCTATGTAGTACTATTATGTTGCGCTAACTACCGAACGCTCGTAGTAGTGGACAAAGTGGGCTTCTAAAACCAGTTACTGTCCAAGACTCGCCTATGTAGTACTATTATGTTGCGCTAACTACCGAACGCTCGTAGTAGTGGACAAAGCGGGCTTCTAAAACCAGTTACTGTCCAAGACTCGCCTATGTAGTACTATTATGTTGCGCTAACTACCGAACGCTCGTAGTAGTGGACAAAGCGGGCTTCTAAAACCAGGTACTGTCCAAGACTCGCCTATGTAGTACTATTATGTTGCGCTAACTACCGAACGCTCGTAGTAGTGGACAAAGCGGGCTTCTAAAACCAGTTACTGTCCAAGACTCGCCTATGTAGTACTATTATGTTGCGCTAACTACCGAACGCTCGTAGTAGTGGACAAAGCGGGCTTCTAAAACCAGGTACTGTCCAAGACTCGCCTATGTAGTACTATTACGTTGCGCTAACTACCGAACGCTCGTAGTAGTGGACAAAGTGGGCTTCTAAAACCTTTTACTTTATTATTGTGATTAGGTTCTAAGATGATATGGGAATATTATACCATATGGGAAAAGCTGGAACAGTTGCCCAGACACTTCTGAAAAAAGTAAATAGCTAAAAAAATAAAATAAAAGTAGGTATGAATACGAAAAATAATAATAAATTTAATAACTATATATTTCAATATAGACTTTTGATTAAATTTGCTGATAAAGTATCCGTAAAAACTTTACGCTGCTTCCTGTGAAGTTTCATTTAGTTGTATAACTCAGGTTCAAGCGTTGTTGAATCATGTCCAATGCCATTTTAATAAAACCATTTTCTTATTCCAGCTTTCAAATGTTTTTAATTTAGGACATTATTAACTTTAACTTTTCGATGTGAGACATTATCAATGACTATGTTACCAAAATGGCAAGTTTTTAAGAGATCAAGTCATAGTAGTCCAACTCGTTAATCCTTGCTTACAAAACAAACAAGAACATGTAGTAAAATTTGGGAAAGGAGTTGTGCCGATAACATGAGATGGTTGTGTGTGCTACTTCCGCCACAATCACCTACAATTTCACGAGTCCACTTTCCGTCTTTAATTCCGTTATCAATTTAACAGCAATTTTACTAAACACAATGAATTACAAAATTTTAACAGTTTCACAATATTACACTTGTACCATAGAGTATTTACCACAACAGTCTTTTCACAAAGGCAGCTAAGCGATTTATGAATTTTATATTATTTTAAATATATTAACAAACCTCACAAAGTGAACTAAAAACTGGAAAATCATGTGTTTTTACAGGAAATTTTTACTATGGTTTAGTTCTAGTATTATGATTTGAACTATAACCCAACCATTTTTTAGTTCTCATAAACGTAAGTCCTACAGTTTATATTTTCTTTTGCTTGATACTCGATTAAAAAAATAATATTCATTAGAATTATGTACACCTGAGCAGGTACAGCAAGAGCCGTGGGCCAAAGATGCGCAGTAGACTAACGCTCAGACTTAGGAGTGGGGGTAGCGGCCGGCTCAGTTCACTGCTGGCTATCCTTAGTGACGAATCGCTCCGTCGCGCCTACATCTAGCGTTCACGTGCCTGTTCTGTCGTTCTTTAGTGTGTTATGTAGTGATTGATTATTGTTATTTTGTTTATATCGATATTAAATGGAAGCTCAGCAGCACTGTAAACTAATTGGAGGACGAAAAGTATTGTAAATGTGTATAAGTTTATGAAACGTGAAGCGGAAACTGGAGCTGCAATAAATATAAAGCAGGTTCAATGTCGTGTAGCAGAAGCCACAGGTATATCCCTGACGTCTGTAAAGAGAATAGTTGCAGAAAACAGAACCGTTGTCCAGACTGGAACCAAATAACACTCCAAATAAAAATAGGCACAGAGTAAAGAGCAAAACGGAGCTAGATGACTTTGATTTGTGCGTAGTCAGACGAACTGTAAATGAGTTTCACAAAATTAACGGTGAACGACCTACAATAAAAACTCTACTGCCAGTTCTGAGAAAAAAAATTAATTTTACTGGGAGTAAATGGTCGCTTGGCAAGGTTCTGCACAAGCTAAATTTTCGCTGGAGGAAATCAGTCAATAACAGAAAAATATTAATTGAAAAAAGTGATATAAGGGAACTACGTTTGAAATATTTAAGAAGTGTCCAAAGTTATCGATCGGAAGGTAGGCATGTAATTTATATGGACGAAACATACGTTCATTCTACACACACAAAACTCTTGAGTTGGAGTGATGGAAGCGAGGCAGGTTTAAAAACCCCAATTAGTAAGGGCGAGAGAATAATCATTGTTCATGCCGGAAACGAAGATGATTTTGTAAATAATGCACTATTGACATTTATTTCTGGGAAAAAATCAGGCGATTATCATGGTGACATGAATTTCAATAATTATGAGAAATGGATACAGGAAAGATTAATTCCTAACATACCCCAAAACTCTGTGATTGTTATTGATAATGCGCCCTACCACAATGTACAGTTAAACCCAGCTCCCACATCGTCAACGTTAAAGGCAGACATGATAAAGTGGTTATCAGAACGAAACATACACTTTTCTACTAACATGTTAAAGCCAGAATTATACTCTGTTATTAAAGAAAATAAACCAAAGTACAAAACATTTAAATAGATTCTATCCTGGCGGAAGCTGGCCATTCAGTTTTAAGATTACCACCATACCATCCGGATTTAAATCCAATTGAAATGATATGGAGTTTACTTAAGGAGAGTGTAGCCAAAATAAATGTTTCGTTTAAATTAGCTGAAGTTAAACAACTTGTAGTTGACATATGTAGCCAGATAACACAAGAGCAATGGCTAACTCGTGTGAACCATGTTAAAAAGGTGGAATTGGATTATTTGGCATTAGAACCGGAAATCGCCGTAATAAGTGAACAATTAATAATTAATTTGGGAGAAAATTCCGACACAGAAGATGACAATGATGACAGCGAACCAGAAAGTGATGTTGAACTGTGCGACAATGACCTAAGTGGAGTAGAACCCCTGGATTAAATAATCACTGTAAGTAACAACAGATTTTTATTTCAAATAGCTCTATATAAATAATATTATTATTTTGTCATCTACAGTTAAAAGCCATAGATTATTTATATAATTACTAAACTAATATTTTTATATTAACGTAAAAGTCATTACGATAAAGCAGACTGCGTTCAGTGACGTATCGGTGAGGTCGGTGCGGCGAGACGGCCCAGTGCTTCCCTCCCTCTCGCCCCACTGCGCACTACTTCACTTCCCCTCTCGCGCCGGCCACGGCTCTTGCTAGACCTGCTCAGGTGTACTATATTTCGTAAAACGAAAATATCTCAGAACATTTAATCGAAACCTTACATCATATTCGTCTAAAAGATGTTAACCAAAAATTGTGTCTTATACAGTATTAACAAAGAACGGTATACGAGGCTAATTAGCTGATTTATATTGAAATGTAATAAATATTTAATTAAAAAACATCTAACAACTACATGAAATTGAATTTAAGTTTAAATATTTCATAAATATCATTTACGTATTTTTCAGCTGGAAATGTAATATTCATGTATATTAGCTTCGATAAGCAACAGTTTAGGATATGTCACGTTTTCAACAGTTACCCCTATTATTAAACTAAAAACAACGGAGAATATAAGAAGGAAATACAAGGGGAAAATAATACTATTATGCTATAAAGTTGTAAGATTTACGGTTACACAGATTTAAAAAAAAAAAAATAAATAAATAAATAAATAAAAGCTTACTAGCATTAATTCATTGTTTCTAACATGTTAGACAGGATAACAACTGAAGCCTGGGTACTTTTAATTGTATTTTTAATACATTCTCTAAATCGTGTCAAACCAGTTCTCAAATCATATTTCGCATATGGATTCAGTATAAGGCACTAGATCTATAAACGTCAGATTAAAACTATATGGAGGGAGCATTTAAGATTGTTTAAGATGAATATGTCTATTTTATTAATAAAAAAAGTTAAAAAGGCTTTATACAGTAACAAACATATATGCACTTATTGTATTACTGTACTGTAATTGTAGTTCATTGCCAAACTCCAAGAGTGTTTTCTATGAGTATAACTTAAACACAATATATGACCAATAATCAATTATATGTTAAAGTAGAAGATTTAGAAGGTCATCTTGATTTAACTGTTAGCTAACAAATAAGTACTATACATAATCAGACTAAGATATGAAACTGAATAATTTGATGGAAGTGAGAATAATGCAAAAACAGAAACAATTGGAATAATGAATATGAAATAATAAAATAACTTTCTAGGAATATACATTGCCATTTTATCCAGTAATATGGCAGCACAACTAACTAAAGATTCTTATTAGTTAGAGTCCAAACTCTTGTAAGAGAACTGGCTTGCTCACTTTGTGCCATCTGCTATTCTTTTAACTTAATTACAACTTTACAAGACCACTATTAAAAATTTACTATATAATCTAATGAGTTTACATACAGAATTGTGCCTTTACATATAACATCTTTCTGTTCTGACAATAATCTAAGAATTAATTTCATTTACGTTTCAAAGAAAGAAAAAAACTAAAAAAAAATAAAAGGAAGTCTTATTTTACCAGGTGGACCTAGGGCTAAAACCTATCTGTCACTTGACCTGGTGACCAAAGGCTTACAAACTACCACAAGTGACAGAGCAGGAGGTCTTCGTGCAAGAACGGAATCTCGCAGTGGCCACCCACCCTAGGAACAACCACGCTCAATGTTGCTGGACTCAGTTATCGTCGGAACTCCGGTCATGGCCACTGGCAAATTACTTCGGTTAGTATACAGATACAAACACACACTCGTAATATAGTGGTAAAGAAATAAACAAACAAAAAAGATGATAAGATAACAATAAATTAAGTCTTCAAACAAGTAAATAATTAGATAAGCGTATTGTTTAAGAAACCATTGTTTTAAAATGACCATGTTTTAAATTTTATAATTTTTAATTGTGCTACAGCCTTTTATTTCAGAAGGCAGCTTATTACAATAGTTTGAATTAATGTATTGAACACATTTTCTAAACTAAAATTAAATTACTTTAGGCATACAAAACATATTAAACGTACTTTACAAGTAAACGACACTAAACACAAATTTACTTCAATATAAGGACAAAATGCAAAAATATATTACAATACAAGTACAAACTGCACAAATATTATGGTGATCGATTTCAGTGAACCAAGATCACCTTCCTCAGACCACAGGGATTCACTAAATAAAACATATTTTGCTCTAGTGTTTAATTTAGATATTAAATTTAGAGTTTATGTAATTCCACTACATAATTAGAAAAGTCACACCAATTTAATAACAAAAAGATCTTGAAAAGAGAATAATATTAGTTGGAAAAATAAAGGAATAGGACTTTCACACTTATGTTCCTGCTAAATTAATTTGAAAAAAATGAGTTCTAGAATTTTTTAAGTAGAGTCAAAAGCTTTCGTTAGACTAGTTTATGATTTATGGTTAGTAAAATAACATTCAGTTGACCTGATGGAGCAGGTACATCACAAGCGATATTTTAAATAGGTGAAAGATGTTTTAAGTATTGACATAAAAATGTAGACTTGAGGCCAGACTGAGACGAGGTTTTTAGTGAATTCTATGGTGATGACGAGAAAGGGTAGATTTGAAGAGGTATGCAAATACACACGCCAACGTAAGGTGTGAAGTTCCCATGTCTTTGTAAATACAAGGAAATTTCGTAAATGTCGGATTTAAGGAGACTGGTGGAAATAGGCTATTTAATTATTTGAATTTAATATTATATTTGCAGTTCTTGTCAACCTGAAAGCCCCTCAAACAGAATTCAATACATACAAAACTATACTACGTATTAATAAAATTTTGAAATACTGTGTAGACAAAGGATCTCGTGAGAATGGCTTATATTACCATCAGTAAAATACTGTGTAGACAAAAGCTCTCGTGAGAATGGCTTATATTACCATCAGTAAAATACTGTGTAGACAAAGGCTCTCGTGAGAATGGCTTATATTACCATCAGTAAAATACTGTGTAGACAAAAGCTCTCGTGAGAATAGCTTATAATACCATCAGTAAAATACTGTGTAGACAAAAGCTCTCGTGAGAATAGCTTATAATACCATCAGTAAAATACTGTGTAGACAAAAGCTCTCGTGAGAATAGCTTATAATACCATCAGTAAAATACTGTGTAGACAAAAGCTCTCGTGAGAATAGCTTATAATTCCATCAGTAAAATACTGTGTTGACAAAAGCTCTCGTGAGAATAGCTTATAATATCACTGTATGTGTATGGGTGGGCGGGTGGGTCAATATCACTGTACGTGTATGGGTGGGCAGGTGGGTCAATATCACTGTATGTGTATGGGTGGGCGGGTGGGTTAGGTTAGGTTAGGTTAGCAATATCACTCTACGTGTTTGAGTGGGCGGGTGGGTCAGTATCACTGTACGTGTATGGGCGTAAGGTTAGGTTAAGTTAAATTAGGTAAATTATTTTTATTCTTCATTGGCCTATTTTTGATAAATGATTTGCCTGATAATGTATCTGTTAATACTATTATGTTTGCTGATGATGCTACATTTTTAAGACAGGCAAAAATCATCAGGATCTATGTAATTATATGGATAGTGTAGTTCTTAACGAGGCTGCTGAGTGGTATGCTGCCAATAAATTCTTTCTTAACATGACCACAGACATGTGTAGACAAAAGCTCTCGTGAGAATGGCTTATATTACCATCAGTAAAATACTGTGTAGACAAAAGCTCTCGTGAGAATGGCTTATATTACCATCAGTAAAATACTGTGTAGACAAAAGCTCTCGTGAGAATGGCTTATATTACCATAAGTAAAATACTGTGTAGACAAAAGCTCTCGTGAGAATGGCTTATATTACCATCATTAAAAGACTGTGTAGACAAAAGCTCTCGTGAGAATAGCTTATAATACCATCAGTAAAATACTGTGTAGACAAAAGCTCTCGTGAGAATAGCTTATAATACCATCAGTAAAATAACACTCAGGTAACTAATACTCCTTTAATTTTTTATTTTTAATATTCAGTAATATTTAATCATACATAATTTTACATTTATAAAAAATAAAACCACATTTCATAGCTTAAGATTGAAATGTTGTGTGAATTTGTTACATTTTATTGGCAACATACAAAATATCACCAAGCAATTAGTCAGTCAAAATAGAACTTAGTTTACTCAATATATTTTTAATTATTTTAATAATATTTATTGCTAGGTGTTATAGCTATGATGGCCCACCCATACACTTGCAGTCGTAATTGGCCCACTCATACACGTACAGTCGTAATGGGTAATATTGACTGTGAGTCGAAATGGTGAGTCGAACAGAATTTCCAATACAATTAAAAAGGTTGGTCAGTTTTAAATATATTGGATCCAATACATCAAAGTTAATCAGTTTTAAAATCAAATTAAAAAAAGAAAATGTTTAGACTATTATTATATAAATGTTAGTTTTTAAATGCTCTATTTCCCCCAATCTGAAAATCTAGATAAATAATATAAAATGTGCTTGACGCTCAACTTACCATACACGAGCAGTGGTAATGGTCCACCCGCTCACCCATACTCGTACGGTATAATGGTTCAAACTATCTTTTTTATATACAAGAATTTTATTGGCAACCAATATTTTACAAAAAAATCAAAATGAATACCTAATACACAAACAAAGCAGAACATATTTAATTTTAATTCACTAAATAATTAAATAGTTTATTGTCTGTTTTTCAAATGCCACAGTTTTAAAAAATATACTAGTTTGTAAGTGCTTATACCTATAAACATTATCACTGTAAACCTATAAACCTATCAAAACTGTATCACCTCCTTCCAATTAGTTAATTATATCCATTGAACATTATATCAGTTAATTATATCAGTACAAAAGGTCACTGAATGTCCTTGACATATATTCAATTGCCTCTTTTTATTCAGGACTATCCTCAAACCAACCTTCCTCGAAATGTCAACCCACAGATCATTTCAACAAGTAAGAAAAGACTTTATTTGTTCGCCAATAAATCGGCAGCTCCAATAAGCTGCCACTCTGTCAGCTCTGAACGTTTTACTGTCTGGTTCTATTCAACATAAACCACCGGATTGTCAGTAAGGACTTTGTTCGCTGAGCTTATTTTTTAAAAATCACAAACTTTGACAATATTCAATATGAGTTTTTATTTTTTTATTTTGACCCAACGAGAAAGAAATCAAAGTGGTAGAATGCAAAACAAAACTAAATGGATGATTCAATAGTACGACGTCTGCGTAGGATTAATAAGAGGTCGAGTCAGTACTAACGTACAAGTATGGGTGGGTGGGTGAGCCATTCATAGTTCTACTAAAGTTAATTATGAATGCCTGGGTGAGTCACTACTAACGTACACGTATGGGTGGGTGAGTGAGTCAGTACTAACGTACAAGTATGGGTAGGTGAGTGAGTCAGTACTAACGTACAAGTATGGGGGGGGGAGTAAGTCAGTACTAACGTTCAAGTATGGGTGGATTGGTGAGTCAGTACCAACATACAAGTATGGGTGGGTGAGTGAGTCAGTACTAACGTACGAGTATGAGTGGGTGGGTAAGTCAGTACTAACGTACAAGTATGGATTGGTGGGAGGGTGAGCCATTCGTAGTTCTACTAAAGTTACTTATGAATGGCTGGGTGAGTCAGTACTAACGTACAAGTAAGAGTGGGTGAGGAGGGTGAGCCATTCGTAGTTCTACTAAAGTTACTTATGAATGGCTGGGTGAGTCAGTACTAACGTACAAGTAAGAGTGGGTGAGTGAGTCAGTACTAACGTACAAGTATGGGTGGGGGGGGGGTTAAGTCAGTACTAACGTTCAAGAATGGGTGGATCGGTGAGTCATTACTAACGTACAAGTATGAGTGGGTGGGTAAGTCAGTACTAACGTACACGTATGGGTGGGTGAGTGAGTCAGTACTAATATACAAGTATGAGTGGGTGGGTAAGTCAGTACTAACGTACACGTATGGGTGGGTGAGTGAGTCATTACTAACTTACAAATATGGGTGGCTACGTGAGTCAGTACACATACGGGTGGGTGGATGAGTCAGTACTAACGTACAAGTGTGAATGGGTGAGTGAGTCAGTACTAACGTACGTACTGATGAGTATGTGTGAGTGGGCGAGATAGTACTAACGTAGAAGTAAGGTCGCGTGGGTCAATACCACCACATACAAACAACCACACATCTTTTAATGAGTATTCATTTCCTATTTGACAAATAATTTGAAAGCTTCATTTTTGAAAGCGTTTTGAACAACAACTTTGGTTTTTTTTATTTTCAGTTAACAATAAGTTGATTTATAATAAGAATAAATACAATCTAGGGTCACGTATGACGTATATGTAGAGAATTCTAAGTTAGTGACGTTTGTACGTAGGGTGAGGGAGAGGAGCAGTGTTATGATTGATATATTGATTTACATAGAATTACAGTTTATTGCTTTGTTTAGTGAAAAATCTGTTTATATAGAGACTACTTGTGTTATTTTAAATATTTCAAATCTTGTTTGGACAGAAATATCAATAAACTAGACGAATTCTGAAAAGTAACATCTTAATACAGATAAAATCACTGCAAACATTATATTATTCACTGTTAATAAATTATTTAGCTCAGGAAAAAGTCATTATTACAAAACCCGAAATTTCACTGGATATTTTTCAATAAAAAGTCGACCAGTCTTAATTTTGGTTGAGTGGTTCCCTGATTTCCCAAGTGAAAGCTGCCAAGGTAGCTCGTTTCTGTGATGAGCTTGGCACTCTTCGTGGGTTTTTATACATGTTATAGTTATCAGGTTTTAATTTCCTGTTTATTTAGCCTTTTTATGTACCCATTAAAAATGCAAATTGAATTGATTGGTTCATATGGAACATTAGTTAATTGTTGTTAATAAGGGTCGGAAATGCAGGATTTTATTTAATAAAAAGGCTACTTATAGAGTTATTTAGTTTAATAATTCAAAAACTAAAAATAACTATTGATAGTCCAATACACATAAAAAGGAATTTGTTATAACCATAGTTTGTCTTGAAACATTCATAGAGTCATATGTTATACAAAAGAATGTAATATTTAAACTTCGTACTTTAAGGATGGGAATTTTAATATTTATTTCAAACAACGAAACTCGTCCTAATGAACATTCCTGTCGATTCTAACAATCCATAAACTCTTGGGCTTTGATCATTTTTATATTTTCCAGCTCATAAAATGTTTAAATTGTGCTTACCAACCGGGGATATAGTATCTCACTTGTTATAAATCAAAGTAATTAAAAAGGTGGTCATTTATTTGACTAACTTTTGTTCGTTATTTAGTGAATGTGTATTATTTTAATGTTTAAATCTAGTTTCTTTTAAAATCAAAGAAATTCAAACTTATCATAATTTTTCTTCGTGTGTATTCCCTTCCTCAAACTAACAGGTGTAAACGTGGACAAATCTTTTGTATAGTGTATAGAGTTTACGAGACAACATAAAAGACATTCTGCTCGTACTAAGACAGCGTAAACTAAGCCAGGATAAAACAAATTGACACGTTTATTAGTAATTAATTTTGAAAGTTATAAAATAAAATAAGTTGACAAAAGTTTAGTAATTTAAAAATAACACATACTTTTATAATTTTAATTACACCAAAATATTTCTCTTGAAAAGGCAATATTAAATGACATATCACATGAACATCTTCTCTTTACTGATTTCGAGTGTGGCTTCTAAATCTGGGGCCTCGGTGCACACAGCCAAATTGTACAATGTTATGTATTTAGTAAATCCCTTAGTTGGGAATCAAGTTTAAACCAACTCAGTGTTAAAAAATATCAGATTTTGTTTAGCTGTCACAAAAGCAGTTTTAATTAGGAAAATACAGAGGCGATGACCAATTAAGTAACATAACAGAACTATTTAAACTACAGAGGCGATGACCAATTAAGTAACATAACAGAACAATTTAAAATACAGAGGCGATGACCAATGAAGTAACATAACAGAACTATTTAAAATACAGAGGCGATGACCAATTAAGTAACATAACAAAACAATTTTAAAATACAGAGGCGATGACCAATAAAGTAATATAACAGAACTATTTAAAATACAGAGGCGATGAACAATTAAGTAACATAACAGAACTATTTAAAATACAGAGGCGATGACCAATTAAGTAACATAACAGAACAATTTAAAATACAGAGGCAATGACCAATTAAGTAACATAACAGAACAATTTAAAATACAGAGGCGATTACCAATTAAGTAACATAACAGAACTATTTAAAATACAGAGGCGATGACCAATTAAGTAACATAACAGAACTATTTAAAATACAGAGGCGATGACCAATTAAGTAACATAACAGAACAATTTAAAATACAGAGGCGATGACCAATTAAGTAACATAACAGAACAATTTAAAATACAGAGGCGATGACCAATTAAGTAACATAACAGAACAATTTAAAATACAGAGGCGATGACCAATTAAGTAACATAACAGAACTATTTAAAATACAGAGGCGATGACCAATTAAGTAACATATCAGAACAAATTAAAATACAGAGGCGATGACCAATTAAGTAACATAACAGAACTATTTAAAATACAGAGGCGATGACCAATTAAGTAACATAACAGAACATTTTAAAATACAGAGGCGATGACCAATTAAGTAACATAACAGAACATTTTAAAATACAGAGGCGATGACCAATTAAGTAACATAACAGAACAATTTAAAAATACAGAGGCGATGACCAATTAAGTAAAATAACAGAACAATTTAAAACGAATGAACGACTCTTATTTTTTAAATTCGTACACGAGCGATAACACTGTCGTTTTCAGATTCAAATAGTGGTGTTAAATGACATATCACATAATAAAATTCCTATTTTAAATGTTTAAGTGGACTTCTATATCTTGGATTCCGTGATCCCCAATAACATTGAAACACTCTAAATATAGTGCGAGTTAATATAAATTTAAAAGACAAATCTTTTATAAACTGCAGACAGACGTTGGGGTAACTGACATAAAAATGACCAAGTAACTATAGAAATGTCATAATATATTATAAAATAGTGTTATAAACTATAAAGTAATTATAATTAATAATAATGAGAATAAAATATGAATTTTCATAGAAAGGTTCGTTAGTCATAATATTAGAAATGTAAGTTTGAGATTCTAATATCACCAACACATTATTCATGTCACTTTACTTGAAAATACAAGAATAATGATTTTGGTAAAAAAATGTCCAAATCAATTGAGATAATGAAAAGGAACGCATGATCAACATTTACTATTAATTTTTTAATTCATTTTATTATATTATGGTTTAACAATTTATGTTGTAGACAATTGGCCAGTATTAGTATTTTAATACAGCCCAGTAGTTTCACAATTCGTTGGAAAGAATTGAAGTAGCTTTGCTCAATGACCCTCCAATATCTAAGTGTTGCCTATTTGTCAAAAATCAGTTGGCCTTATCACAGCTCATGCAATAAAGGGTGGCCACCCGTAAACCCACTAGCCTGTATCCTGCCACAGCCAACTTTTGGAAACAGACGTAATAAGTGAAATTCTGTAAAAATTGTAATCCAAATGTTCCAGTAACGAATTAAAATGAATGGTATAATATAACTATAATCCTCATTACAAACCATAATGTTTACAAAATCATGAAATGAATTTTGCAATGTAGATATAATATTATAAATTTATAAAATATCCGCTAGCTATCAATTGCAATTAAATATTTTAATTGCTTACAAAGGAAATTGATAATAATAAAACAAACGAGTTGTTTAAATTAAGTTATGAATAACTGTTTATGGCAGGGTGACTTGCGTCAACAATAACAAGGTGAGTCACAATAAGGGGTGAGGTTGACGCCAGACTGTCGCGTGATGTTGGTATGCCCGTACAACACTCTTAGGGCTCTTATGTCACGTGACTCATAGTAAGGAGAAGGAGGTTGACGCCACACTGTCTCACGTGATGCCCGTACAACAAACACTCTCAGTGCTTTCATGTCACGTGACTCCCAGTAAGGAGATAGAGGTTGACACCAGACTGCCTCACGTGATGTTGGTATGCCCGTACAACACTATCAGGGCTCTCATGTCACGAGACTAATAGTAAGGAGATGAAGGTTGACGCCAGTTTGAATCGCGTGGTGTTTGTATGCCTGTATAAAATTGTCAGGGCTCTCATGTCTCATGACTCGCAGTAAAGAGATGGATGTTGATGCCACACTGTCTCACGTGATGTTGATATGCCTGTATAAAATTGTTAGGGCTCTCATGTCACGTGACTCATATTAAAAGGATGGAGATTGATGCCAGTTTGACTCGCGTGATGTGTTGTATGCTTGTGTAAAACTGTCAGGGCTCTCATGTCACGTGACTCACAGTAAGGAGATAGAGGTTGACACCAGACTACCTCACGTGATGTTGCTATGCCCGTACAACACTATCAGGGCTCTCATGTCACGTGACTCACAGTAATGAGATAGAGGTTGACACCAGACTACCTCACGTGATGTTGGTATGCCCGTACAACACTCTCAGGGATCTCATGTCACGTGACTCACAGTAATGAGATAGAGGTTGACACCAGACTACCTCACGTGATGTTGGTATGCCCGTACAACACTCTCAGGGATCTCATGTCACATAACTCCAGTGAGGAGATAAAGGTTGGCACCAGTTTGACTCACGTGGTGTCGGTATGCATGTATAAAACTGTCAGGGCTCTCATGTCTCATGACTCGCAGTAAAGAGATGGATGTTGATGCCACACTGTCTCGCATGATGTTGATATTCCTGTATAAAATCGTAAGGGCTCTCATGGCACGTGACTCATATTAAAGAGATGGAGGTTGACGCGATAATGTCTGGCGTAATGTTGATATGACTGTATAAAACTGTCAGGGCTCTCATGTCACGTGACCCACAGTAAAGGGTTGGAAGTTGTCACGGGAATGTCTCACGTAGTGTTGATATGCCTTTATAAAATATTTCACGTGACTCACAGTAAGGATGTAGAGGTTGACACCAGACTGCGTCACGGGATGTTGGTATGCCTGTATACCACCAGATCTACCATGACACGTGACTCAGAGTGAGGGGATTTGGAGGTTGACGCCAGACTGTCTACACGTGCTACCTCCCCAGTGCAATGTAGAGTTAAAGTCATATCTTCAATTATACGTAATGATGAGCCTCATATTAATCATGGTGTGTGGGACATATTCACAGTATACAGTAACGTAAGTAGGGACATCTTTAACACTTTAAGACTCCACCAGCTGAGCGTTCAGTCGAAAAAAAATCCTTATATGAAATACGTGAAGCAGTTTTTTTTGCTAACGCCACTCCTCCCACATTTTTCGATCAATATTATAGTTTTAGGTGCAAACAAATTTTACCCCGCTCGTAACTGGGCAATAAGGTCTTTATAGTTCTATATTTCCAACCTGAAGGACATAGGAAGCCCTTAAAGCACGTTTTATTGCAATAAGAATAACTGGAGAGAGATTGAAATTAATAAAAAGTAACAGCTTTTCAATTGTAAATGAAGATGTTTCCATTATTCAGTAAGTTAGAGCTTTCATATGTTAAAATAAATTACTGTTTTAAACTTTAGTTTATGTAATTTAATAAATAAGGTATTCCTGTCTCATAACTAGAACTTATGTCATAAAAGTATTGGCAGTTGAAAGAGAAAAGTTGAATATAAGAAATAAGTGCTGTTCTAGTTAGTCAGCACTGAAATATACTTAACAAATAAGAAAGGGATTTATGAAGTCCAGACAAAACAATAGGCAATTTATTAATTCCTTTCAGCAGTATAAACCAATTTATCCACTTTAAAAACACTGCTACAAGTTGTACTTTATAAAAAGACAGCTGTAACAAAGAATAACACAGTTCTTAAAACTTCTTACTCATAATCATTTTATTTATTGTTTCAAAAAGTCGTCTCCTCCAATGACGTTGGTAAGTAAGAATCTATCGTTGCCCAGTAAAACAAGATTACAATAGATGCATTAACTGAGAGACACACAAATTTGTTTACAGCTGCTTTAGTGATACTGCTATTTATTAAGTGAATTAATTAAAATGATTGTCAATTTAACAATTTTCTAATGTAAATAGAATTTTTGGGAATTCGAAATTTGTGGACTTACATATATTTATAATTATTAATTTTGCTGGCGTGGTGGCTCAGTTGCTAAGGCTGCGGACTGCGGAGAGCATGTTCCAAGGTTCGAATCCCCAACTGAGCTCCCACGATGTTGAATACAATTCATGTACCAGCTTTCAGGCCTCTCAACTGGCAATTGAGGTTGGAAAAACCGGATTTAAGCAGAGTAAGGCTGAACTGTGATTAAAATAGAATATCATTAACGAATTAAAAGCAATTAGGAAGGACTAGTTCAATTGTTTTTGGAATAACTGAACGTTTAGTTTTTCATTTATTAATAAATACTCTGTAGTGCTATTATTAATTTACTATTTTAGTTAATTCTCTAAATTTATACGCTTTCACAAAGAGAGATTCTTATGTTAGTCAATGTATAGTAACATTACTTTAGTGTAGTGTACAACATAACTTTGATAAGAGTACTCCTACTTACATAATCAACACCTGCGTAACTACACAAATATGTAGTGACATAGGAAACAGGAGATGTTATGTAGTTCTCCTATCTATGAACCAATAGTTTTATTAAACAGTGTGTTTCATTTCGTTTTTTGAAAGACGATTGATAACATTTTCTGGAAATAAATTAATCATTAACATTATAAACATGATATAAAATTTAAAATTCCAATAAACAAAGTGACAAATAGTAACATTTCTGTACTTAATGTCTTTGTCAGTTAAAGGCGAGTGGCAGTGGGCTTGACAGGAAGGTTCCACCATTGTCGCAACAACACTTTATCCATATGACAATGCATTCAGTTACAAAAAAGTTTCCTCTGCTACTTATCACTCGATATTTTAAATTGGACTATCGATGAATTTGGTATAATTTAGTCTATATATTGTGGTTTAACATTTTTGGGTAAAACGTGTAGCGTTTATATTTGACTTTTAACATTTTAGACAGCCACCATTTTGAAAAAGATTTTAGTCACACAGCTTTTTATATGAAATGTGTATTTTTAAGATCAAAATACAAACCAAAATTCAGTATTGTATGTCAAACGGCTTTTGAGAATTTCAAATTTAGTAAAAAACCACACACAAACACAGAGACATAAAACGAATCGAAACACGACACAATCATGTTATATGGTATTGTTTGCTTGTTTGGACCTAACAAACAATCCTCTAAAATATGTGACAGTCGAAGCTGGACATCCTGTATATATACGGGGTGTAACTAAACAGGTGTCTCTGGCTATATATATCTTAGTATTCTACACGTAATATTTAGCAGAAATTGAAGTATAGTTCTTTATCGAATTCTTATTCGTTTATCTGCCTCTAACAATTTTTATACTATTGTAAAAATAGTGATTTTTACAACAAAAATGAATAACTCAAGAGATTTTTGATTGACTGACTTGTAATTTCGCATAATTGATCAGTGTAAATTGTGCAAAATTACAAGTATAAAACAATACACAGTGTGAAACAATACAAAAATAGCCATTTACGTATATTTAGCCATTTAAAACTCATGATCATTTAACATTTTAACATCAAGATATTTTGTAAACTGTTAGATTCATAAATGTTTTACAAAATCAATAACCTTTAGTTTATTCTATTATAAATCCATCGGCACCTTAATTTTTATTGTAATCCTGTTTACAGTAGAGTTTCGTTAAACAATACATAGAACATATTGATGGTTACTCCTTGGATTTTGTTTCTTTGAGATAGTTTGTAAATGATACAACACAGTTTCCTTACGTGTTTAGTAGTTTAATATTAACTCTAAATACGTGCTAAAAAGCCTACTTTGGCGTTCTTAAGAAGTTGACAATGAAAAACATGTTTATGTTGTAATAGTTTGGTGTTCTTAAGTAGGTAACGATGAAAAACATGTTAATGTTGTAATACTTTGGTGTTCCTAAGTAGGTGACGATGAAAAACATGTTTATGTTGTAATAGTTGGGTGTTCTTAAGTAGGTGACGATGAAAAACATGTTTATGTTGTAATACTTTGGTGTTCTTAAGTAGGTGACGTTGAAAAACATGTTTATGTTGTAATTCTTTGATATCGAATAAACGAAGCCATAACAAAAAGACAATTTTATTTCAATATAAGCTTACTATATTTCAACTTTTATGTTACGTTTATAGAAAAAGGCTATTTCTTAAATTAATATCATTAAATACTTTAACGATACCATAACCAAACTCATGTGTTATTAAGTGACTTAGGCTCTTGAAGTGATGTGATTATATTGCACAAATGTATTTTCAGCAGTTTCCCACTTAAATAGAGCAAAAACAGACGAACAATCTTCTTACTATGCAATTTAAACCTCAAGTTTGTGGGCGGGTCAGTAGGAGGAGGTTCTCAACTCACCACAAGCACAAGAGATGAAACATAATTAAACTTTAATGTCACTCAATGTACTAAAGAAAAATGAATTGTTAGTTTTCATATAAGATAATCCTGAGTTCTTTTGATTATATCTATTTATTTAAATGTAATATAAAAGTAGCAGTACTTAAGTTTAAAGCAAAACATTGGGTAGTTAATGTACAGTACACTTCTTATAACATTGGCATTAGTAATTTTATTTCTTAAAATATGTACTTTGATGTGTACATAATATAAATAACTGTACATTTAATCTGTTTATACAGTTTTAAGAGAAATTTTATAAAAAAGGCATTTGGAGGCATTTTTAAATGCTGTGCAATGATATATATAAAATAGATATATTCTAGATAAACTAATAGAAGCAGAACCTTTTATTCTAAGAAGATAAAAAGATAAAACTGCGCTGGCTATTGGGATATTAATGAGTAGTCCTTTCTGAGCTAAGTCGAACTCAGATAGTAACTATGACTACACTCGTTCATCTACAATCATAACACTTATTCAAAATCCATATTCGCCCATATCTTGACGATCGGTGTCTTAAGAATAAATAAATAAACAATCCTAACATTTATTCAAAATAAATTATTAAAACTATATATTTTAAATATGTTTTACAAATAAATTTGTGTATTGATTTCAAAAGTATATAACTAAATAAAACACATTTTTTATACCACATATATTAAAACCAATTTCATGGAAGTTCTTATAAAGTTGTATTGTAAACATTAGACAGATTAGTAGAATTGTTTCAATCCGATGATGTTATATGGAATCAAAAGTGCAACAAATATAGTTCAGGTGGACAACTCCTTTGAAGAATGAAGGTTGCGTGACTTCGAGACAACACAAAGGACATTCAGCTCTTTACAAAGACCTCAATCTCCTAAACTAAGTCCTAAGTAAATTGCTATTGGCTCGACAACAGCCTCACCCTTGGCTCACACTGTCAGGTAACAACGTAGATATCTGTGTGTAAGTTATGTTGTTGGTGTTGTGGTTTTTGTAAGGTGCTAATAGTATATTTCATGTAAGGATATTTTAAGGATAAGGATAATTAAGTTAATATTGAAGTACTTTTATTACAGAGTGTATACTAGTTTTACACTAAGTTTCTAGATAGACTTTTTGTAGCCTCAAATTAACATATTGAAATTACTCACGTGTAAAAAAAATACTTAGTCTAATAAATTTTAATACATTTTCTGTATAGTGCTAAATTACCCTCTGTTCTTCTATGCTTTAAGAAAATTGAATAAGTAAACAGATAAATTAATAACATTTAAACATTTGTCTGTGTTTTAAAACTATAACACTTATTACATTCAATGTATAGTAATAGTGTTATACTAATGTTACATTCAATGTATAGTAATAGTTTTATACTAATGTTATACTCAATGTATAGTAATAGTTTTATACTAATGTTACATTCAATGTATAGTAATAGTGTTATACTAATGTTACATTCAATGTATAGTAATAGTGTTATACTAATGTTACATTCAATGTATAGTAATAGTGTTATACTAATGTTACATTCAATGTATAGTAATAGTGTTATACTAATGTTACATTTAATGTATAGTAATAGTTTTATACTAATGTTACATTCAATGTATAGTAATAGTGTTATACTAATGTTACATTCAATGTATAGTAATAGTGTTATACTAATGTTACATTCAATATATAGCAATAGTGTTATACTAATGTTACATTCAATGTATAGTAATAGTGTTATACTAATGTTACATTCAATGTATAGTAATAGTGTTATACTAATGTTACATTCAATGTATAGTAATAGTGTTATACTAATGTTACATTCAATGTATAGTAATAGTGTTATACTAATGTTACATTCAATGTATAGTAATAGTGTTATACTAATGTTACATTCAATGTATAGTAATAGTGTTATACTAATGTTACATTCAATGTATAGTAATAGTGTTATACTAATGTTACATTTAATGTATAGTAATAGTGTTATACTAATGTTACATTCAATGTATAGTAATAGTGTTATACTAATGTTACATTCAATGTATAGTAATAGTGTTATACTAATGTTACATTCAATGTATAGTAATAGTGTTATACTAATGTTACATTCAATGTATAGTAATAGTGTTATACTAATGTTACATTCAATGTATAGTAATAGTGTTATACTAATGTTACATTCAATGTATAGTAATAGTGTTATACTAATGTTACATTCAATGTATAGTAATAGTGTTATACTAATGTTACATTCAATGTATAGTAATAGTGTTATACTAATGTTACATTCAATGTATAGTAATAGTGTTATACTAATGTTACATTCAATGTATAGTAATAGTGTTATACTAATGTTACATTCAATGTATAGTAATAGTGTTATACTAATGTTACATTCAATGTATAGTAATAGTGTTATACTAATGTTACATTCAATGTATAGTAATAGTGTTATACTAATGTTACATTCAATGTATAGTAATAGTGTTATACTAATGTTACATTCAATGTATAGTAATAGTGTTATACTAATGTTACATTCAATGTATAGTAATAGTGTTATACTAATGTTACATTCAATGTATAGTAATAGTGTTATACTAATGTTACATTCAATGTATAGTAATAGTGTTATACTAATGTTACATTCAATGTATAGTAATAGTGTTATACTAATGTTACATTCAATGTATAGTAATAGTGTTATACTAATGTTACATTCAATGTATAGTAATAGTGTTATACTAATGTTACATTCAATGTATAGTAATAGTGTTATACTAATGTTACATTCAATGTATAGTAATAGTGTTATACTAATGTTACATTCAATGTATAGTAATAGTGTTATACTAATGTTACATTCAATGTATAGTAATAGTGTTATACTAATGTTACATTCAATGTATAGTAATAGTGTTATACTAATGTTACATTCAATGTATAGTAATAGTGTTATACTAATGTTACATTCAATGTATAGTAATAGTGTTATACTAATGTTACATTCAATGTATAGTAATAGTGTTATACTAATGTTACATTCAATGTATAGTAATAGTGTTATACTAATGTTACATTCAATGTATAGTAATAGTGTTATACTAATGTTACATTCAATGTATAGTAATAGTGTTATACTAATGTTACATTCAATGTATAGTAATAGTGTTATACTAATGTTACATTCAATGTATAGTAATAGTGTTATACTAATGTTACATTCAATGTATAGTAATAGTGTTATACTAATGTTACATTCAATGTATAGTAATAGTGTTATACTAATGTTACATTCAATGTATAGTAATAGTGTTATACTAATGTTACATTCAATGTATAGTAATAGTGTTATACTAATGTTACATTCAATGTATAGTAATAGTGTTATACTAATGTTACATTCAATGTATAGTAATAGTGTTATACTAATGTTACATTCAATGTATAGTAATAGTGTTATACTAATGTTACATTCAATGTATAGTAATAGTGTTATACTAATGTTACATTCAATGTATAGTAATAGTGTTATACTAATGTTACATTCAATGTATAGTAATAGTGTTATACTAATGTTACATTCAATGTATAGTAATAGTGTTATACTAATGTTACATTCAATGTATAGTAATAGTGTTATACTAATGTTACATTCAATGTATAGTAATAGTGTTATACTAATGTTACATTCAATGTATAGTAATAGTGTTATACTAATGTTACATTCAATGTATAGTAATAGTGTTATACTAATGTTACATTCAATGTATAGTAATAGTGTTATACTAATGTTACATTCAATGTATAGTAATAGTGTTATACTAATGTTACATTCAATGTATAGTAATAGTGTTATACTAATGTTACATTCAATGTATAGTAATAGTGTTATACTAATGTTACATTCAATGTATAGTAATAGTGTTATACTAATGTTACATTCAATGTATAGTAATAATGTTATACTAACGTTACATTCAATGTATAGTAATAGTGTTATACTAATGTTACATTCAATGTATAGTAATGTATAACTATACTATTTAATGTAATAGTTTACTATTAAACCATACTATAACATTGAAACTATATAAAAATAAAAGAGAACGTAGCCTAATATGAAACTAATACGTTTTTTATGTGGAAAGAACGTGATTTTGAAATTAATATTACAATCGTCGAATGATGCCATACAAAGTTATCTCATTCGATTATTACTTCTGATGGTGTGATAATGAGCAAATCGAAAATAGTTTTGTTCATACTCAATGTCCACCGTAGGTGTAGAGAAGATTTTGAAACAGCTGTTTGGAAGAACAATATTGGGTTAGCTTTGTACGAACATCTATTACAGTCCTGACAGCGCCAGTGCGATTCTTTGAGAAAGGTTAACTTGTCACACAGCCTTAGGTCCGGGCTGATGTCTAAGTTAACTTGTCACACAGCCTTAGGTCCGGGCTGATGTCTAAGTTAACTTGTCACACAGCCTTAGGTCCGGGCTGATGTCTAAGTTAACTTGTCACACAGCCTTAGGTCCGGGCTGATGTCTAAGTTAACTTGTCACACAGCCTTAGGTCCGGGCTGATGTCTAAGTTAACTTGTCACACAGCCTTAGGTCCGGGCTGATGTCTAAGTTAACTTGTCACACAGCCTTAGGTCCGGGCTGATGTCTAAGTTAACTTGTCACACAGCCTTAGGTCCGGGCTCATGTCTAAGTTTTGAAACTTAACACTGTTTCAATAATAAAGAGAATATTAAACTTCCTTTAGAAATAATTTATCAACTTTTGTATGAATGCCTAGTCCACTTATAATAATTTATTTATTGCTGTTTTTTCTTATAAATAATGATTGACTAATGAACAACACTTAGAATAAAAATTTATAGTTATAGAACATTTCAAACAGTTATTGTTCAATACGTTCCATTTATAAGACCTAAGCGTCGTCAATTTAATCATGTCACATGTAAACTTGATATTATGAAATCTACTTGTATCAGATAAACAAAACATGGAGTACAACTAAATAAAACTCAATCGATCAAATGGGTATTTATTTTGTCTGTCATATAGTTAATTACAATTATAAGTAACTTTTTAAAGTCATTACTAGAATAGTTATTAATTGTGTATGCTTTAATTAGTATTACATTAATAGTATCTCATCCGATTCCGTAAAGTAATCAATTTGAAAATGTATTTAGAATTATATGTCCTTTATTATACAAGCAAGGAAACAAAAATGTTTCAGAGTTCATAAGAAATCTTTTTTAATAAAAATTACGTAAGAACTAAGTAGGACAATTAGATCAGATGTGTTTCTCAAAATCCCCTAGCTAAGGAACTTTAAAGGACCTCTTTGTCATATAGTATGCAAGGGAACTTGCAAAATTTGGAAAGGATATTTTGTGGCTTTTGAAATGAAATAATATTAGTGATTAAAAAGGGAGCTTTGAAATACCAACAATAAACAGGACAATATTTACAAAATATCACGAGCTTACAATTCAAACTTGCATCACGATATGCCCTAACATATATGTTATTTATGAACACTGTTCACTTCACTTCAAATTACCCTACTTCAGTGAGACCTACCCCTCGTTTTTCATTTTCAGCATATTGCTTTCCTTCGACCAACGCTATTGGTTGAGTGAATAATGAGTGAGCCAATGAATAATATAAAAAATGGGATACAGCTCTTAACCATAAGAAATAGTTTAAAAAATTAATTAATTAATTAATTAATAAAATGAATACAAAAATAAAAATAGAAGAGAAAAAATACTTGCATTAGAAAGAGACTCAACGTATCGATGTAACGTCTTATACTGACATATATTTGTACAAGTATTTATGTGTTACTAGTATATCTTGGGATATATTAATATTATTATATTAGTTTATACTAATTTACTTACCATGTGGGCAGTTATCTTCAAGTGTGAATTACTGTATTGAATATAGTAGATTTGAAAATAGATATTTTATTTTAAAAATATAAATCGGTGACTTATAATAAAAATTCCTGTAATGCTAAGATTGCAGTCAAATCTTTCCATTTTAATTGCATTTTAAGTTTTTTGTATGGGAAAATGGAGCTAATAAATCTTATTACAGAGCTATTTATGACGTATTTATATACGGCAGCTATTTATGTCGTATTTTATAAGATAAAATGATTGTTACAATGAACTATTATAAACTCTGATTTAAAGAACAACTTATCCTATATATTAAAACAATTGGATCATAAAGTTCACTCACTTTCTGAACTTATTACTTGACCGATTGCGATGAAAGTTTTTGTGTTTAAAAGATAATTTTGATTTCTACGTCGTAACGGAGCTAGATTTTTGAAATTCCCATAGGTTTATCTCCTACATGGCGTCAAATTTCCATTATTATTCTTATGGAGATTAATTTTGATTGCCAGCTGGTGGCATAAACAAATAAATGTCAAATGGTCGAAATAATTTGTTAGGTTAAACATAGAGAGCAGCATAGTAAAATATCAAGTTAATTACATAACAGTGAATACATGTTGGTCTGTGAGTATGTTATCATCAGCCGTTAAATAAGATGAAAACATTTGAAATAGGCTTAGTAATAAATAACATTGATTGTTTATAATTACTATAATATATATAGAGTGCAAATCAAGTGTAGTGAGTGAGTTACTGTAAATTAATTTAAATAATATGATTTTACTTAATTCAGTTTAATTACTAATATTTGAAGTCAAAAATCACACGCCGAGGTGTCACGAGTGCAGCGAGTGACGGGGTTGGCACGCGAGGCGTGCAGGGGTGTTCTCTAGTATTTGAATTAAATAGCGATTTACAAAATGGTCACTTTTTAAGATGAGTCAATCATGTAAAGCCGTGTAACCTATATACAAAAATATCTGTTGACATTGTCCTATATATAAATAATGTATTATACTCAATCGTCAATATGATCGTAATTGCAAACCTGTTATAATTTCAATAATAATAATAATACTTTATTGACATCATTTGATGTATAAAATTGTATAGAATAAAAAACATATATAATAATATAAAATATATTAGTGTATAACAAATTATAGTACTGCAGGATTTTTCTTCATTAGTTCAAAGAATACTTCAATTTTATATAAGCAATTTTCTGTTAACATTCTTCTTAATCTTGTTTTGAAATTTTTATTATATAAATGTTATATAGAAGCTGACAATTATTTAAATAAACGAAGATTTACTTGCAAATACAAAATTTTCAAATATAAAACATATAAAGTATTTTAGTAATTAACTAAGATCATTCGGTGTCTTCCATTTATAATATTCCAATCAAAAGTAAGACATTATTCATATGAACATACTTTTTTATCCCAATAAGGAAGCAACTTATCACATTTCAACTATGAATATCGATACTACGATTCAAATAAAAAAATTCACTCTTAAAATTTTCCCACTTTTCAATTCAGCCTCCATTCATAAACTAACTAGTTTATACATGTTCATTTAAAGGGTAAAAAATATAAAATACTATATTACAGTTTGAAAACAGGGATATAGATAGACCTATATTACCGGCTAATTTATTTATTCCATTAATTATTATAAAATACCTAAACTGTACTTTTCTACGTGTGCTAATATTTTTGAGAATAAACATTTTAAAGGAATAAAAACATCTTAATTAAACAAAAACACACACACACACACACACACACACACACACACACACACACACACACACACACACACACACACACACACACACACACACACACACACACACACACACACACACACACACACACACACACACACACACACACACACACACACACACACACACACACACACACACACACACACACACACACACACACACACACACACACACACACACACACACACACACACACACACACACACACACACACACACACACACACACACACACGCACACGCACACGCGCACACACACACACACACACGCACACACACACACACACACACACACACACACACACACACACACACACACACACACACACACACACACACACACACACACACACACACACACACGCATGTATGGTACTTTTGTAATATGCATATTATAATGTAATGTATTAAACAATTTAGATGTTAAACATATTTAACACAACATTCTAAGTGCCAACACATTTATTTTGGTTGAAAAAAAATAGAAATTTATCATTCTGTATATTTAAATAATGACCACCTGCTGTTCATTTGTCATGGGATTATAAATTTATTTCACTTTCTAAGGATAGTCGGCCTTAGAACAATGACCTCACTCACTTCTCTAAACTCATTAATCATTTAAATCCATATTCACCCACATCTTGACAATTGGTGTCTTAAGAATAATTAAATAAATAAAAACAGTAATAGATAAAATGGGATTATTTAACAAAACTACGAGTATCTACTAACAAGAAAAACAATATATTTTACTGAAAATGGCAACTCTAATATCTAATTAGGCTCTTACATGTCCAAATCATTTTGGGTTTTACAGAACTAAGTAAAGACCCATTAACTTAAACAAATGGAATAAAATAATTTATTGCTGTCAGTGACTTCTATAATGAATATTTATAGAAAGTTGCTGATTTAACTGAACACGAACGATCAGCTAATCGTCCATAAACATGTAATTGGCTGCTGTTTTTCAATAAAACAATGTACATTGCAAATGTTTGTTTATTTGAAGTAATTAAAGTATCAGAGTTACGATCACTTGAAGTGATGGCTCTGTATTTGTAATAGCACAGCAATTCATTGTATTTGAACTCAACCCAGTTTTCCTGTTTATCGCAACTCTATACTGACGTTCTGCTTACTTCAAATCGTTTCTTTACAACATTTATGTAGAATTACTAAAATATGTAAAGTTGATAAAACTATACTTTCCAAATTTTTTTTATTTATATGCCCTTTAAGGTAAATAAAATATATCTCATACTGCAGTAATAGAAATAAGAAAAATACACACTAAATACACTGAAATTTATTTGATCGTAAAATTATTCAGTTTTATAATAGTTGTACCATAAAAAATAATTTTATATAGTTTATATTATTATACAGGTAGCTGTTATACAATTCAGTATTATATCACAATAAAAGGTAGGACGTTAATCCAAGTGGAATTCCCTATTATTGTAAATAAAATATTAACTTTTTCTTGTGTATATTTTCATCTCTGAATTAGAATATTTATAACACAAATTTAGTTTACATTATTTTTAAAAAGGCTTCTTAAAATAATTGTTGTTATAAGAATAATATCTCTCTAAGGGAATAATAGTATTTTCTTAACACTACATACAAGTAGAATGTTTTTGGGTTCACAAACACACCGCAGTTCCCTTTCAGTTTTAATGTAACGAAAACGTCCTTAAATATTGGCTAAGAAGGGTATTTTTGATTAAACACCTGATTAAAATTTCATAGTCAGTTCTTATATAACGTTAATTAAAAACAAAGTCCATACATATTTTGAGACTTGCAAATCAAAGTTAGATGTAACCTACATGTAACGCACTAATGTGGGTTTACATATCAAATTACATTTGGCACTTTTGACCAAAGAAACAGTGTGATTGGAATGTATTGATAATGTGTGATATAAAATATTACAATTTTCAAACAAAGACATCAGGATAACATGAATAACATTTTCGACCTTTATAAAGTATTGCAGTTTCACAATATAGTAAAACCATAGTTCAATTATTGTTGAAACTCTATTTTTGTTACTTTTTGGGGATAATTAACCTTCTTGTTTCTTGAGGTATGCATAAAATGCAAACCAAAGGATGAAAACTGTTTGGAAAACAACGTACTTTGCAACTTGTGTCTTTGGAATTCTATTAAAGTGACGCCATTAAAGCTTCAGGACAGCTATTGTTGACTCTTTATCAGCAAGTAGCTCCTTGTCAATTAACTTCTGGGTAACAAGTCTTCACAGCACTGGCACAAAGCATTTATTTACATTTAATTTGCTATTCCCTTTAAAATATGTATTAAGATTAGTATGTTAAGTACTTAGTATTGTACATAATCGTCCACTATGATGAATGCTGTCATTGTTTAGGAAGTGTCCCGACTTTATAATCGTTAAAATTATAACATAATTTCAACTATTATTTTTCTATTCTCTTTTGTTTGTTGATGAATAGTAAAATATTTTTATTAAAATGGTGTTATAATGGTAGTAAAAGACTTCATAGCGAGGCTGAATTACTACTTGACCCAAAAACGTAATAAAGTTCTTTAAAAAAGTAACTAAAATTTTAATTTCTGAAGCTATTAAGAAAATAAATAGAGTAGTTATTACAAAGTCCATTCTTTGGCCATAAAACAGGAAAGTTAGAAAAAGAGGTCACCTCTAATAGTGTACTGACTGTGTGTCGAGTAAGGAACTTTGTGTCGAGCAGTCAGTTATTTACTTCGACGTGGTGGAAGAAATTGGCAGCACTACCATCAGTCCTCCCCTCCCCTAACCCCTCCATACTTATTTCTCTCTCTCTCCCTCCCACCCTCCCCCTCATATTTCACATTCACTTCAACATTGACAGCAGAATATGATGAAGGAGGAGAGACGAATCTGCCCCTCTGAAACTACTTCCACCCTTATCGAACAACGTGCGTTTTAATATACCCAGCGCTGTCTATTTGCCTAAATTCTAATTGCCACTGAGGCGTTCGATGCGGCCTTAAGAAAACGACCTCTGTGTCTTCCTCCTCTGTGACCATAGTGCTTCTCAATTATAGTTTTGTATAATTTATCACAGCTGTTTATTATATTGAATAGAAAATAATACCCCATATGAATTAGTAGTGCTTAAGGATTCATAACTAATATCCACTCAAATTAATATTGAAACGCATTTTATTTGTATGTACATCAATTCTAAAAACTCTGTTTTCTGAATATACGGCCTTATTTTGTAAAAAAGACTAGATTCATCGCACTAATTTAAATTCCACCATACAGATCTTAACTACTGGCGTCTTAAGAGTGAATTCATAAATCAGAAACATTTAAGAACGTTCTTTTTATTTACTTGTTGTTATAAATAATATATAAACACTAACAGTAAAGACAAATTTATCTTATGTGTTTCCATAGAAGTGAGACTTGTCTACAGCTGATGACGGCCAAAGTAATACGAATGGGATTGTGTTTTCCAAGTGAACAGAGAACTGAACAAGTGGAAAGCTATTTGTCCGGATTACAGTGTAGCAGGCAGTAAGAGGGACAAGGCACATCAGTGCCTCGAGGTGTGACTCGAGATTGGAATGTTACATATATACTAAACAACGATTGCAATACTTTTATAGGTAATAAACACATTTATTGTATGTCAAACAACACTAACTGTAGTCATTTTTGTTTAACATTCATATTTTATTAGGGTGAATGTTCAGGAAATTTTAATGAAGCATTCAATAAGTTTTATTAAAGAAGGTTTGTCTAGCAGACCTTCTTTAATCAAGAAAAATATTGTGTATATTTGTACTAGTCAGGATCATCTAAATTTATTGATTTTATGTGACACGAACATTTACTCTACAAATACATCAAGTGGCTCGTATTTTCTAATAATATATAATAAATGTACATTATATCCATAAATTAGTGTATAGCTTAAATTTAAAAACAATCTTGTCAATTTATCCATTAAAAATTATCATTTTATTATTTTTCTAAATTCATGTAACTTTTTCGCATACATGTAATGCAATCATAAATCATCCATATAGTATAATTATTTACATTAACTCCAGTAACAAACTTCTTATTTGTATCTTTTAAAAAATTTATCAATAGATAAAAAAGTTGGAGGACGTAAAAGTTTAGAGTTTTGAAAGAATTTGTCACATCTAGAGAGTACATTTCAAATTGTTCCTAAATTTAAATTACCTTCTTGCACACATTTATATTTAATTGTAAGTATTTTAAAAATCAAAGTTAAATAAAGGAGGACTTATTTTGTGAGGCGAAGTTAGAGCTAAAAAGCTCTCTATAACACTTAATTGTCCCTTGGGAACAACGGCATACCGATGACTTCCGAACCACCACCAGGAACCAGTCAGGCGTGCAGCGTGCAGGCCGGAACCCCTCACCTTTTACAACTGACGTTGCTTGAAGCCGTTGTCTTGTGATGGAATCCTCTGATCAAGGCACTTGTCACTTTGTAACGTACACATACATGAAAAATGAAGATACACAATACTTGGCCAGAAACAGGTATTCCGGTTTATTTAATGGTAGGTATAATTGTTTTACTACGATAATAATCAATTGATAAATCAATATTGTTATATTGATAACCGGGTGTATTCCGGTTGATGAGTACTTGAAATGTGTCTAGTTCTTTCTGTTTTGTTAGCTGTCGATTGTTTGTTCTTTAGAAATGGTATTATAAATGATAACATTTCCGTTCCACTTGAATGGATTTCTTCTCACACATAAAAATAACTTATTATAAACTTGGTAATAACTCACTTTCAAACATTAAACTCTTTGTTGATTTTTAATATACCCTCATACATTATCGTTTATATATATTTGGAATCAATACACTGACGTAAAAACAGTCTTATATACAGTATCGATACACTGAAGTAAAAACAGTTGCATATACAGTATCGATACACTGAAGTAAAAACAGTTGCATATACAGTATCGATTACACTGAAGTAATAACAGTCTTATATACAGTACCGATTACACTGAAGTAATAACAGTTGCATATACAGTATTGATACACTGAAGTAAAAACAGTTGCTTATACAGTATCGATACACTGAAGTAAAAACAGTTGCATACACAGTATCGATACACTGAAGTAAAAGCAGTTGAATATACAGTATCGATACACTGAAGTAAAAACAGTTGCATATACAGTATCGATACACTGAAGTAATAACAGTTGCATATAAAGTATCGATACACCGAAGTAAAAACAGTTGCATACACAGTATCGATACACTGAAGTAAAAACAGTTGTATACACAGTATACATACAATGAAGTAAAAAAGTTGCATATACAGTATCGATACACTGAAGTAATAACAGTTGCATATAAAGTATCGATACACTGAAGTAAAAACAGTTGCATACACAGTATCGATACACTGAGGTAAAAACAGTTGCATACACATTATCTATACACTGAAATAAAAACAGTTGCATATACAGTATCGATTACACTGAAGTAATAACAGTCTTATATACAGTATCGATTACACTGAAGTAATAACAGTTGCATATACAGTATTGATACACTGAAGTAAAAACAGTTGAATATACAGTATCGATACACTGAAGTAATAACAGTTGCATATAAAGTATCGATATACTGAAGTAAAAACAGTTGCATATAAAGTATCGATACACTGAAGTAAAAACAGTTGCATACACAGTATCGATACACTGAAGTAAAAACAGTTGCATATACAGTATCGATACACTGAAGTAATAACAGTTGCATATAAAGTACCGATACACTGAAGTAAAAACAGTTGCATATACAGTATCGATACACTGATGTAATAACAGTTGCATATACAGTATCGATATATATTGACTGGGATTATCATTTTACAATGTAAGATTGCATTTTGTATTGGATGTGCCTTTATTGTTTATATTAATGAAAAATAAACAGTCAAACGTAAACTAAACGGTAAAATGAACAATACAAATTAAATTAAAACAGCGTAAACCACTTTGCAAGTTGTGTCTTTGACGCCATTAAAGCTGCAGGACAGCCATTGTTGACTCTTCATCAGCAAGACGCTCGTTAACTTGTGAATTAACTTCTGGGTAACAAGTCTTCCACAGAGCGCTGGCACAAAGCATTTATTTACATTCAATTAGCTTTTAAGCTTAATGACAAATAAACAGCCTAGGTATTTTTAATCTAGACTATTTTACTAGATTACGGGTCGACCCCTACAAGAAAACTCGGATACCTATAAGTTAAGATACACCTAACTACATTACCAAATCTCTCTATGATGGAAATACCATCTTAAATGTTACATAAATGCAAAATATGCACGAGTTAGTACTATATATTTATTTTTTAAACAGTTATATACATACTTACATACACACTTTTTAAATATAGCCTACTTGGATATTCTCGATTTGTGCATGTATTTTATAATAATTTGTTTTTTATATTGACAGGAACGTAAATTTAATTAAAATAATGTCCTTAGATAGAAGCAAAAGAATGAAAGATTCTATATTTTACAGTACAAGTAAACGTCACACAACACAAATTTATTACAATATAAGCACAAAATGCAGAAATATATTATAAGTACAAAATTTACAAATATTATGGTGATCGATTTCGGTGAGCGGTTCACCGATATCGATCACCATAATATTTGTGCATTTTGTGCTTATATTGTAATAAATTTGTGTTGTGTGACTTTACTTGTACTGTAGATGTACCAACACGTAGACTATTATGATAACTAAGAAACTACCTATATTTAATGATATATTTTACAATCCAGTCAAATTGATTCAATTAATTGACAAGAATAACATTGTTAAATACTAGCAAGTAAATAGGTCATTAGCTTATAATATAATGAAGTCTAATTTTTGTTTGGCTTTCATTATTAATTAAAATAGAATATCTTTTTATGTTATACTGAAAGGTTGTTAATTTCATTATTCTTTTATTATGTTATATTATTCCATTATATTATTAATAGTATATATTAGTCTATTATTCAATAATAATCCTTTTGAACCATGATACGAATTTAAAATGTTTGGTTAACTTTCGTTTTCTCATGTTCATTACAGTTAAAATTGTTCTTTTTTAAATAAAAAAAATAAATATGTTATGAAACTGTTAAAAGTTTGACTACAGAACATTTAAATTATTGTTTTTGTTTTATTAAATTTTGATCAAATACATTTTATAAAACATATTTTGTATATTAAAAGAGTTAATTAATATATTATAAGAGTTAATTGCAGCAAGCAGTTCACTGACTTCTATATCACTTTAATTAATTTTTTTCCTAGTTTTTAATGTGGAGGTTAACGGAATCTCCTAATATTCGCGCCTTCCATTTATGCTATAATCATAGCACTTTTTAAGGCCCATTGTTGTTTTACTTACAGATTAAAGTCGTATTTAATAATATATGATTTAAAATAGTTTAGGTAAAAATAAAATTGTTAAACATACAGCGTAGTTGAATTATTAGAGAACAATTTTCGTAATTTGTTTCCTTTGGGCTGTGATAAACAAATACTTGAAAAAATACATTTTTATTTAACGGTATTACTATTTAAGTTTGCTTATTAATTAAATGATGTAAACTAGTTTGAAAGAAATATTTATAACTAACAAAATAATAACAGATAAAATGAAAATCCTTTAAGTTTAGTTCTGCAGTGTATTTATACATTAATTAGTATGTCTCTAGAAACGTTTATTACTATAAAATACACATCAAAGTACCTTATCGTCATACAGTCAAAGTAATCCAGTGATTTTAAAGTAAAAAAACATTATATATTACCAGAATATGAAAATATGATTATCGGAGTATCTCAAAATACTTTTTAATCACTAAAGGATGATAAAAATTTAAGTTATCATTAAATATATTAACCTTAAATAATTTATAATTACATTGTACTAGCTAGAACTAACAAAACAATATCTTCTACAAGTGACATATTTGAACTTGCATGATTAAAATATAAAATAGATTAGGTTAACTTGTCATACAAGTTGTTCATATTCTGGTAACACATAATGTGGTTTTACTTGAAAATCACTGGATTCCCTTTGACTGTATTGACGGAATTCGATATGTATTTTATAGTAATAACACATTTCTAGAGACATTACTAATGAATACATAAAGGTTGACATAATAAAATACTAATAATCTAAGTGCTACTTCGTCGGGGATGTAACTCAGTGGTAGAGTGTCTGCTTCGCATGCTGAAAGTCCTGGGTTCAAATCCCAGCATCTCCATAATTATTTTTGCTCACCTTTCATTTTAGCAATTGGTTAAGAAAACGTATGAATGTATGTTTCATTATATATTTTTATTTTCATATCATTATATACCACCTAGTTAAAAGGCATGTACTTAAACTAGTGTAAATTCAATTGATAAATTGATCAACATATACTGTATTAGAAATGCCACTGCCATAAAAACAGGATTTAATGCATAACACTTATTTGAACTTAAAAGTTAAACTTATGGGCAGCCGTACATTTTTTACATTTTCAGTTTCTGTAGACCAATATAATTCTATAAGGGTTTTACTTTAGTACTTAAAATGTTTCTTCTTTAATTGGTCGTATTCAATTACAAAGGCAATGACAAAGGTAATGTCGGTGCAGAAATTACGTATACCCCAGTTTGAAGATTATTTACTAATAACCTAAAAGGCCTATGTCAAATCGAATCACACCATTGTTTTCCTCGTTTAATTGTACGTTATGAAATATTTCATTTAAAATGTTATTATAAGTTTTAATAATTTTTATTCTAGTTGGAACAATATAGTACTGTACTTTTTATTAGTTTTCACTGTACATCAACTTTACATTTTTGTTGTAAAACAAAACCACAAATGTATCGCATTTACATTAATCTAGTCGACAGAGATGTTTTCTAAAAGTTTTAGAAATTTCAGTACTTTAACTTTTCAATAAAACAGTTCTTATCAGTTTACTAAAACAACATTTTCTTGGATTTGAGAGGAAGTAAAATTAATTAGTTAGTCACGTTGTAATTCTTGTGAAAATTAGATATTATAAATTACTTTTATGTGCGTGAGTAAATGTAGTATTTTAAATTGATTAAATATAAAAATAATACTCAGAATAATGCCCAATTAATGATTAGAAGTTTGCTCATCAGTGGTCAATACCACCATACGTGTATAGGTAGATGAGTGGACCAATATCACTTCAATAGGTGTATGTGCAAGTGAGTGGGCCAATATAATCCACCATACAAGAATGGGTGGGTGAGTGGGCCAATATCACCCACCATACTTGTATGGGCGGGTGAATGAATAGATATCACCCACAATAGGTGTATTTGCAAGTATAGATATCAGTGGAGAGTAGACCAATATTACCGTTCGTATATGGGCGGGTGAATGGGCCAATACCACAGTATTTGTATGAGAGAGTGAGTGGGCCATTGCCACAGTATGTGTATGGGTGGGTGAGCGGACCATTACCACATTATCTGTATGGGAGAATTAGTGGGCCATTACCACAGTAAGTGCATGGGTGGATGAGTGGACCGTTACCACAGTAAGTGTATGGGAAAGTGAGTGGACCATTACCACAGTAAGTGTATGGGTGGGTGACCAGACCATTACCACAGTAAGTGTATGGGTGGGTGAGCGGACCATTACCACAGTAAGTGTATGGGCGGGTGAGCGGACCATTACCACAGTAAGTGTATGGGTGGGTGAGCGGACCATTACCACAGTAAGTGTATGGGTGGGTGAGCAGACCATTACCACAGTAAGTGTATGGGTGGATGAGTGGACCGTTACCACAGTAAGTGTATGGGAAAGTGAGTGGACCATTACCACAGTAAGTGTATGGAAAGTGAGTGGAACCATTACCACAGTAAGTGTATGGGCTGGTGAGCGGACCATTACCACAGTAAGTGTATGGGCGGGTGAGCGGACCATTTCCACAGTAAGTGTATGGGTGGGTGAGCGTACCATTATCACATTAAGTGTATGGGTGAGTGAGCGGACGATTACCACAGTAAGTGTAGGGGCGGGTTAGAGTATAATTACCACAGTAAGTGTATGGGTGGGTGAGTGGATCATTACCACAGTAAGTGTATGGGTGGGTGAGTGGACCATTACCACAGTAATGTAGAGGCGTGTGAGCGGACCATTTACCACAGTAAGTGTATGGGTGGGTGAGTGTACCATTATCACATTAAGTGTATGGGTGGGTGAGCGTACCATTATCACAGTAAGTGTATGGGCGGGTGAGCGGACCATTACCACAGTAAGTGTATGGGCGGGTGAGCGGACCATTTACCACAGTAAGTGTATGGGTGGGTGAGAGTATAATTACCACAGTAAGTGTATGGGCTGGTGAGCGGACCATTACCACAGTAAGTGTATGGGTGGGTGAGCAGACCATTACCACAGTAAGTGTATGGGTGGGTGAGCGGACCATTACCACAGTAAGTGTAGGGGCGGGTGAGCGGACCATTGCCACAGTAAGTGTATCGGCGGGTGAGCGGACCATTACCACAGTAAGTATATGGGCGGGTGAGCGGACCATTACCACAGCAAGTATATGGGTGGGTGAGCAGACCATTACCACAGTAAGTATATGGGTGGGTGAGCGGACCATTACCACAGTAAGTGCAGGGGTGGATGAGCGGACCATTGCCACAGTAAGTGTATGGGAAAGTGAGTGGACCATTACCACAGTAAGTGTATGGGTGGGTGAGCGGACAATTACTACAGTAAGTGTACGGGCGGGTGAGCGGACCATTACCACAGTAAGTGTAGGTCGGGTGAGCGGACCATTACCACAGTAAGTGTAGGGGTGGTTTGATGAAAAACTTAAGGTGATAATGACTTTACTTTTAGAAAAATTTATTTTCTAGAAATTAAAATACAGTTTACAGAAAAACTACAAATACTTAGCCAACCTCAATATTTCTCATATTGTAATATGACCAACTAAAAATACTTATTAATTTTAAATGTTGGTAAGATTATATATAGGTTATAAGTTATCTTAATAATCGGCTGGATCGTCAGAGCTGGAAGAAAGTGCAGATAAGTGGAATAATAAAAATATAACAAGTGCCGAAACTTATTTGTCTTCAGTCATTTACATTTGAAAATCACATCTGCGGATGTAAACAGTGCAGAGATACGCACTGGTGTTGGCTGGCCGCTTGTTGATCTTAATCAATGTAAAACCAGGGAAAGTTGTACGTATGAGTTAATAAGATTCAATTGTAGAGCCCCGCCCAACTGGACTTAAAGGTTTCATTGTTGTCTACCGCAGTTATCTTCTTTATTTAGTTAATCTTTATTTGTGAAACAAAAACAATTGAAACGAATACGTATTAAATAGGCCAAGTGATATCATTGGGTGTTTATAATGATAAATAGGTATTAACGCAAGTAATGTGAGTGAGACACTATAAGTAAATGTAATATTATGAGTATACGTTATAGAGTTAACCTACTATTATTTGTAATTAAAAGTCACAGGCCAAGGTGTAACGAGCATAGTGATCGACGGGGTTTGCACGCGAAGCATGCAGGGGCGTCCCCTATCACTAAATAATATGGCAACAAAAACATTAAATACATAACTTCCTAATAATTTATTTATGATGAACTTGTTGAAATACTATCCCAAAATAAGTCTTAAATTGTTTGTCATATAAGATTCTTCCTAATATACATACATAAGAAAAATAAATAAATCCGTAAACTTAAATTGCACACATGTAGAAAACTAAAATAAGCAATAATATTTAAGAACATTAAAAATAAATGCTTTATAAACACGTCAGAATAAATTGTTTAGCATTTCTTTTCACTTGACTTAAATCACAAATCAGCTGTTTAATGATCCCAAGCCAAACTCAGATGTACTGTATTATATTTGTAGGAATGCTTGATTTAACCATAATTTAACCCCACGTTCCTCATCTTAACATAACTATAACGCATCCAAGACAAGGTTACCCGCACAGCTATAAGCCTCTACCATTAATAAAGCTTTACTTTATAAAAAATATATAAAATTACAAAACCGATCTAATATTACTTTGAAATGTAAGAAAACGAGATAACTTAATCTATTTTGCAGGCATAAGGCACTTTTGGACTCTGGAGACATGTTTACATAATTAAAGTTTGAGAGTATCGAAAGAGGATGAGATAATGGAACTAAACCTGTAGGGGATGTAACTCAGTGGTATTGTCTGATCCGTATGCTGATAGTCCTGGAATCAAATCCCAGCATCTCGACAGTAACTTTTGGGCACCTTTCTGATTGGTCATTGCTTAAAAATACCCTCATATACTAAGGTTACTTTACAGTAGATGACATAATGTAATAGCCTGTATACTTTTATTTTTTTGAATGGTTTCAGTTTACACGATCTAAACTGAACTGATAGAAGTGTACTAATGAAATTATATAGCAGGAATATAGTCTGAAGAAAAATAAAGAATTAGTACAATATTCGTAATTATTTTCATGAAAACGTACTTAGATAACTTAAAGGATTGAGATTAAGGATATTAATTTTAGATGAACGTTCTACTTACTTAAGACGCGTTTGAAGTCCTGAGAGTTTTGGCTAACGTTTGGCTCCAAGGAAAACACCAAAAATATGGTTTTCCATCTCAAGGATTGTAACCTCTCTCCTTGGATGAGTTACATTAGATTAAGTTTTTTTTATTAATTTGATAAAATATTATGCAAATTAAATTTATTTATAGTATCTCAGGGTCGTTTTTTATGCGTAAATCGGTGAGGCTGTAAATTACAATGAATAAGACTATTGTTTGAAAAAGCTAATTTATTACATTCTTTTATCTTTGAATTGATATATGAAATTTAATATTACAAAAATGAGTTTAATTACTTTTTACTGATTTCTATAACATGATTAACTTAGTTATAAACTAGAACTTATCTTTAAAATTCTTTGTCTGTAGTTCCTCGTGGTCTTCAGTTTCACTTTGGAGTACATCAAGACGATTCTCATTTGGACATCGGATTTTATTTCCTTTATTGCGGTTAAGTTGTAAAAACGATTATTGGCTTAAAACTTGATCACTACATTTTTATTATTTTATTCGGTTTTAAACTCAAACGGTCACCCGCGGTAACAAATAAGATCTGGCTGCTACATCAGTCTGGCTTGGAGTCCTGACTTGGAGGAGTCCTGACCCGGAGGAGTCCTGACTTAGAGTGAAAGAGTCGTTGGAGATGCTAGCGTGGGTTGCCAGTCCGTTACAAGCGAGGGCTTTGGGTTCATAGCTAACTTCCGGCTTCGCCATGCGCTTTTTGCTCTGATTGGTGCTGCTTCTAGCGTTTCTTTTGTCAACTAATAACGTCTCCCATCTACATTGGACTCGACCGTCACATTGTCACACTGACACCCCTTTGGATTGTTAGATTGACTCGTCCCATGCGACACCAGACTGAACAGGTCTGTTATCTGTCTCGACAACAATGCTTAGGAATTTTCTTTACGTCTCGGAGGACTGCCATGGAATAAATATGCCTGCCCACTTCTCTATATTTGTTGGCTATTAATTTACAATGAATTCCGAATATTATTTGAATGTTCAGTATTTGTTTTAATTAAATGTATCTATTTCTTCATTAAACTAATTTATCATTTATTTAATTTAATTAATCTAATCGTCAATTTGGTGGACCTGTTTCAGGATTTGGCCCATAATAATAATCTATCACAACATATGAAGAGTGATTTGATAAGTAAAACACGCTTTTACTGTATCATAAGTTGGATTTCGTAAAAGATTGAGGATTCTTATATTTTTTACAGTTTAATATAGGAAACTCTTTAAAAAATAATTACCCTTTAAATGTAATTCTTGACGATTTTAAGTTATAAACACGTCAAAACAACTTATGGCCCATAAGAGTGGAGCCATAAGCTGTCATTTTTGACTAAAATCATAATTGTTGTTATAGTTATAGTATTATATGATTACTATACCATTGTACGTGTGAAGGTTGGTAGGCCAATACCGCTTTACATACATGGGTGAGTGTGTAGTCCAATTCCACTGTACGCCAATTATTTGCAACTAATCTTTATATAATAAACCATATAACTAACTGTTAATCATAAATAAGATATAATAATCATAAAAATGTATAACCATTACCATCGTACGTGAATGGGTAGGCGTTGGTCATAATTACCATGCGTGTATGGGTGGGCGGGTGAGTCATTACCACCATGTGTGTATGTTTGAGCGGGTGGGTTATCACCACCGTACGTGTATGGGGGTGGGTGGGTAGATATCATCTTCGTACGTGTATGCGTGGGCAGGTGAGTCATTACCAGCGTACGTGTATGGGTGGGTGGGTGACTCCAAAATATTTTGCTACCAGTAATGAATTATCTCTTGATATATTCCTGATATTATTTAATTTAATTAATTAAATCTGATATTAATTATAATATTCATATAGACTTCACCATAAAATATCATAATAATAACCCGAACCATACAGATGGATTGTATACAGTTTGGCCCTCTGACCATAAGATTGTAGGTCTAATATAAGTGTCGACTTCCCAGCGGTGACGTGGAAATTTGGTAAACGACCACTTTAGATGTGTCAACAATAAAGAGGTGACTCACAGTGCAAAGTAGGGGTTACCGACAGACTGCCTTGCGTGACGATTGGTTGGTTCACCTGTATATAACTAACTGGGCTCTCATGTGATGTGACTCAGAGTGGAGGGGTGGAGGCTAACGCCAGACTGTATCACGTGCTGGTTGGTACACTTGTATAAAACTATCAGAGCTCTCAAATGATGTGACGGGGGGGACGGGGGTTGAAGCCAGACAGCTTTGCGTGATGATTGGTTGGTACACCTGTATACAACTACCAGGGCTCCCAATTCATGTGACTCATAGTGAAGGGGTGAAAGTTGACGCCAGTCTCTATCACGTTGTGGTTGGCACAATTGAATACAACTATCAAGGGCTTTATATTATGTGACTGGGAGTGGAGGGGGGGGGGGTTGAAGCCAGATTTCTTTGCGTGATGGTTGGTTGTTAGACCTGTATGTAACTGTCAGGGCTCATATGTCACGTGACTCATAGTGGAGGGGATGAGGTTGGTGCCAGCCTGCTTCGCGTGCCAGTTGGTACACCTGTATACAACTATCAGAGCTTTTAGATAAATTGACTAACAAGATGACTGTCAGTCTTCTTCAAACTAGAAGACCCTGTTTTATAATCCTTCATTTCAGTTATATTCCTTATGCACACAATGTCTGAGACTCCAGTCACATGAATATTAAGATGCCGTTTTTCCGTAGTCTAACAGTGAGCTTACAAATCATATATGATTACTTTGTAATGTAAGATAAATTAATGACGACCTCTGATAGTGTTATTCATTATCAAATCATTATTATGACCTTTTCACAGTTCACAGCCCCAGCAGTAAAGGGAGGCCACCCGAAATCCATATCAAGAATACATACACATATATCGGATATATATATCTACATACAAACGATTTCGTTTACACATTTATTTATACTAGATGCTTGACTGTACTTAAGGATTCAGAGCTAATTAAGAACATATATTATACCAGGGGACACCCCTGCACGCTTCGCGTGCCAACCCCAACAATTGCTGCTATCTGTTTATTGCTCTTTGCTATCTGTTTATTAGTATAAACACCCAATGGTATTACTTAGCCTATTTCAAACGTGTTCATTTCATTTGTTTTTTTTTTACAGCTGAACTCATAGTGTAAACCCCACCAAAATAGTTCATGACAGCTGTGGCATTTGAAGCCCCCCTCCCCGATCAGGCTAGGCCTTAAGATTGCCTCAGCCAATTTGCAGGCGTTTGAAATCTACTGGTTGTGAACTGTAGTTTTGAGGGTCTATCATTTATTTATACAGTACACACATAAACAGTGTGGGTAAATCTACGTAAATTAATTTCACTATTAAATGTTAATCATATGCATTAATATTTCATACAGAGAGACAGAAAGCAGAACCGGTGTCGTCATATCGAGTGCATCATGTGTTTATCAATGCGTCATCTTTATGTGTTTACCATTTAACTATTTATCCAGAGTTAATAGTTATACGACACAATTTTTATACAGAGTAAAAACACATTACATTAAATATTTTGCACTTTCAGAATTTTATATTTATGACAAGTACACTGGTTGTTTTTTTTTAAAAAGAAAACTTTAATTTTATTCAAGATAGTCGGTAAACTGCGTTCTTAGTTGTAAAACTCACGAAATGAAAAGGCTATTATACACACAACATTACTATGGAAAAATGAAGTTACATACATAAATTTATCAGTTTAAATTTTTATTACAAATTGCGTAATCACATCGCACCATCACTCCAATGCGGTTTACCCATTCACGGAGAGTTGGAACGTCAGCCATTTGGCCTGGCCCGGTGGATTTCGGCGCGGTTGGAAATCCATGTCGGCCCATCACTCCACGACAATCCAATACGGATTCCCCATTCATATCGCTCCATTGGCGTGCTATCACTACATTGGCCGGATGGAACGCCCGTTAATGGCCAGATTAAATATGTTAATAACGTAAAAAAATAATAATAGTAAAATAAATAGAAAATCATCCGCCATTGATTTGTGAGAGAACTGAACTATAGCAAAATAAATATACAAAATACTACGTACATAGTTAGTTAGTACCATGCTATCACATTATCATAATAACTATAAGTCTTATTTGTAATGTAATGTATTTGTTACAAAAATAATCAAGACAAGTTATACAAAAATAAATAAATAACTATTACTGCCACATTTAAAACAACTGTATATGGTATTCATATTTAGGAACATATTAAATAAAAAAACTTTTTTTTATTTAATAGAACTAATAAATTTACATAGATCTCCAGTTTTTCTTATACATAGGGATTTATAGTCATGGTGACTTCTATCTCACAGTCATGTTTCTCCAAGACATGTAATAAGACATCACACTATGTATCTCTGCTGGAATATTGTATTAAGGAATATTTACTTGTATGATGACGTAAATGTATTCAACCCTGTTACGATATGTTCTACATTCTTAAGATTATAATTTTGACTGGTTTTATCTATCTATCTATATATATATATATATATATATATATATATATATATATATATTTGTTTTAGAATTGTGCTTTTAAATAGGCCTACTTCATGATAGGTTAGATCTAATAGTTAATAAATATAATCGGTGTTCTAACTATAATATAAAAACATTTTAACAAAATAAAATATAGTCTTAAAAAGCTGCTTGTACTTATGAAAACTTTTTCCAATTCGTGAAGTTTTCTTTAGATAGTCGTAACGAAATCTTCCTCCTTTGAACTATTTGATCCAAAGAGTAAAAAAAAAAAAAACTAAAATTAAATTTAAATTAGTAATAAATCAACAACTTATTATTTTTAATATCACCTATCTTCTTCTGAAAGATTGATCATGAAGGTGTTTATAAATATAGGAAAAATGATAAAATAATTTCCCTGATATTAAGTAGCAGTATAAGTTTGCGGGTAGGCGAGAGGGCAGGTAGCAGTGTACTTGTATGGTAGGGTGGGAGAGCTTAAATATTATTAAACATTAGAAACTATATAACAACAAATCTAACAACTTATTTAGCAAAAATCGATTTACAAGTAGTATTCCTGCATGAGATTTCATATTGCTGATTTTTAGGTAGTTTAAAATATTAAAGTTCCTGAGAAAATGCAATTATTTCAATGTGTGTATTTCATTTATTAAAATATAGGACGCCTTTCTGTTATGCAAAATACGAAAACATTTAAAATCGGACAATATTCACAAAACAATAAATAGTTACAGTCTGTTCCTTGGTAAAGGATAGTTGAATTCAAATTCATGTAAACTGAAACCTATGCAAAATCAAAATGGTTTTGATTTTTATCCATATATAAACATGTTTTTTACTTGAATTTCATAAATCATTATATTTATTTATTTCTTATTTACTATCATTAATTAACATTATAAATTATTTATTATAACTACTATAACAGCCGGATCATCATCGTAAAACATTTATGGTACCCAATCATGTCAAATATTTTGATCCGTCTCTTTGCTTTCGTCTTTAATCTTGTTTTTCTTGTATTGCTGATTATTTAAGAGTTCTAGAGTACGTCTAATTACAATTTCTACATTTACATATTAATTTTTTTAGAATATGCAGACATTTATTGAAGTCATTATTATTTGTGGTCAGAAAAAGAATACAAAACTTAACATGATCGAGAAAATATGTTATCAACACAGGATATTTTTCCTGGAATCCTTTGCTGACATTTTCACTCTAAATCTCTTTATAACATTATGACTAAAATAGAGTAACCTTATGGCAAACGCACATGCTTTACTTTATATTAATACACTATCTCCCAGTCATCTACTTATTTACGTTATTTAAGAAGACGCAAACCACACACAGTACGACATGTGTGATCCTAGACAAGAGCTACAGATAATGTCACTTATCTAAAACTGACAGTGTACAACAAGTAGTGACATTTTGAGTTTACATCTTCCATAAATAAGAGACAACAATGCCTAGAAAATGCTAATTCACGGCTTCGACGGCGAGTGGGCGAGTGGTGCACTCCCCAAACCCGTAGCCTACTGCTCTCAGTCGACAAAGGAAGTGCCGTAAGACATGTCTTGTTCTGCGGACATTTCATATAACTACAGTTGTTATGTTTCTATACTACACTGTGACGCCTTGATCTTGTGTAAGGGAGAGAATCGAATCAGGATTGTCAATTAACTGAAAATCAGATCAAAACTACGTGGTTTGGATTCAACGTAAAGCTGTAGGTCCATTGGTTGGTCTGGCTATAGTTTAATAAGAAATAACCCTTTCTGAGCATAAAACGAAATCAGTTAATAACCAGACTATATTAATTAATATTTGTTTGACTATATCAGTTAATATTTGTCTGTGTTGTTTTTATTTAAACTAACAAGTCGTACCATGTAGCAAGCATTTCTTTCACAAGTTGTCCAACGTATGTTTCAGTAATTTCTTTCACAAGTTGTTCAACGTATGTTTCAGTAATTTCTTTCACAAGTTGTCCAACGTATGTTTCAGTAATTTCTTTCACAAGTTGTTCAACGTATGTTTCAGTAATTTCTTTCACAAGTTGTCCAACGTATGTTTCAGTAATTTCTTTCACAAGTTGTTCAACGTATGTTTCAGTAATTTCTTTCACAAGTTGTCCAACGTATGTTTCAGTAATTTCTTTCACAAGTTGTCCAACGTATGTTTCAGTAATTTCTTTCACAAGTTGTTCAACGTATGTTTCAGTAATTTCTTTCACAAGTTGTCCAACGTATGTTTCAGTAATTTCTATCACAAGTTGTTCAACGTATGTTTCAGTAATTTCTTTCAAAGGTTGTTCAACACATGTTTCAGTAATTTCTTTCATAAGTTGTTCAAAATATGTTTCAGTAATTTCTTTCACAAGCTGTCCAACGTATGTTTCAGCAATTTCTTTCACAAGCTGTCCAACGTATGTGTCAGTAATTTCTTTCACAAGTTGTCCAACGTACAATTCAGTAATTTATTTCACAAGTTATTCAGCATGTGTTTCAGTAATTTCTTTCAAAATTTGTTCAACATATGTTTCAGTAATTTCTTTCACAAGTTGTTCAACATATGTTTCAGTAATTTCTTTCACAAGTTGTTCAACATATGTTTCAGTAATATCTTTCTCAAGCTGTACAACTTATGTTTCCTTTCAGAAGTTTTCAACGTATGTTATATTTATTAATATCACAAGGTTACAGCGCATCTAATTTCTTTCAAATCTTATACAATTTTGTAACATTCATTTTCCTAGGTTGTATTCATTGTACAATCTATGTAACAGTGATTTCTTCCACAAGTTGTATAACGTATGGAAGAGTAATTTCTTCCACAACACTTACAATTTATCTAACATCAAGTCCCAACACAAGTTATACTACATGTACTATGTCTCTAGTATTTATAGTTCGTGTGATTTGACTTAATTCGAGAAAAAGTTTGTTTAGAATTTAACTTCAACATCCCTCATTGGCATATTCTAACGGTAAAATTACAATAACATTCTTTAGTAAATACAATAAAATCTGTAAGAAACTTTCTTTAAAAACTATATTGGGAATGTTTTCTTAATTAAGTATTAAGAACATCGAATTATAAACTTAAGAGTTGGTGGAGGTAGTCTCCATATTGGATTAATTCCCACAAGAGCAATGTTTAATGCGAAATTGCACAGTGACTATACGATTTCTTGGAAAACTATAATTTTTATATCGTTTGAAAGAGCGCAAAAATCACTAGATATGCCACTTTTAAAAATTTTGATTGTTTATTTGTATTTTCAAAAAAATTATATAATAAGTTTCTACAAACTAAAAATATAGTTTATTTACTTCTCCACTAAGTATTTTTTTTTTTTTTTTGCAAATTTAACTAAGTAGCGTTTTCGCTCTTTCAAACGGTAAACATTATAGTACACCGACAAATCTTTAAGTTACACAGCTGTTCGGTATTTAACATTCCCCATGTGGGAATAAAACTTCAGTAGATTCCTAATCAAAAGCAAGGAAGTCTTCGGGATTTATATGTGATAGATTCATCTTACAGAAAAAACATCTGTAAATTAATAAGTTTATAAGGAACAGAACATTCAAGAGAATTATGTTGACGAAAGGAAGTTAGAGCTGACTACGTTAATTTAATAACATTGGCCTTTGAACGTCCTTTCCTAATGAACTCCTGCTAACTTGTGAGGAATTCTTTGCCACATTAAGGCTTATTGAGGACATTACAACTTTTTTAAAGGAAGGGTGAAAATACAAACTGAAATTTATATTTAGTTTGTTAGAGTAAAGTATATACATGAACCACTTTACACCTACCTAACTATAATAAATCATGAATTGTTTTGTCTAGTTTTTCAGGGAAACAAATAGAAAAAAAACTTCATTGAACCAATGTACGTTAAAATTTTCAGATATCGTCTATCTTATGTTGTCTGCATACTTATTTCATAAAAGTGCTCAAGTCAAATCAAGGTAATTGTTATTACTCTTGGCTATGTTATTACCAGAAAATAATTAGGTATTGAGGTCTGCCACTACTGCTCTTTAAACTGAATTAAATTTACATGATAGTGTGCAAGACTCCATTACAGGACTCCAAAACCACTGACTTTGTTTAGTTATTGTTAAAAAAAATATTGGAGTCACGAAAATGTAACATTGTGCTGTGGCAAAGTTTAGCGATATTTCTCGGCTAACCGCTCCCCTCTTTATTTGTCATATATTGTGTGTTAGTTGTGTTCAGTGTCTTTCTGTTTTAAGTTGGTTGTTGGTTTTCAGCCGTCCTTTTATCCTCGTCTCCTGAAGCTGGGTTGAAAGGGCTCATGACACATTGACTTTGGCCGCCTTTTGGAGTATATTGTGATCAGGCTAATTATTTAGGCTTTCCAGGGTCCAAACCGCGAGGTGGATCATGCCAATCTGTCACCTGGTTAAGGCGAAGAAGCCTTGAGGCGCAGCGGTGAATCTTCGGGATGGCCTTCTGTCATCATGCTAGCAGAGTAGGGGATGCCATTCTATTCCTCCTCCTCACTGCGTCCACAGTAAAATTCCAGGAGACAACCTTTCATATGTGACCTTATCCTGCCACGTTCTTCTTTTTCAAGTACCCTTTGGGTTTTGTTATGAAGAAGGGAAATGTTGCTACAGAATTTGGTATGGAAGACGTCCGATGGTTTTTTGGACTAGGATTGTTTGGGGAAAGGGGGGTTTACCTAAATTAAACATTTTATTTATTTTTCCTTACCAACCTGCCTATTTAATCTTGGTGTTGTTGCCATAAACTTTTTAAACTTCAATTCAAACAGCTCTACCTCACCAGAAGGATTTGGTGTTATTATTAATCCAATCAAATTTTTATTGGGTTAATATAAAGTGGTATTTTCGAAATATAGTCAACCTCTAAATTTACTCTCTGAGGCGCCTTGTAAGCTGTTTGTTGTTGATATATTTATTTTTATAGTGATACACATTTTTATTGTTATTATTTATTTTAAGGTTTTTTATTATTATTAAGTCATATTGTTATTTTTTATTCATTTTAGTTTTTCATTTTTGTTATTTGTTTAGTTGTAGTTTAATATTTATATTTTTATGTTGTATTGTTTGGAGTGCTAGTTCTTAGTATTGTTCTTTTTGTTGTTGTTTTATAAAGTCTTCAACTCCAAATTTAAATATTTCTTAGTCTCATCGATGATACCTACGATTATGAGAACGGTTCTATAGGTAGCAACAAATGTTTGCTAACTTTGTTATTAAAATAATATTTTCATGTTTAATTTGTCTTTTTTCTTTCGTAATTTTTGTCTTTTACATTTTGCAATAAATAATATTTTTCTGTTTCAGTTTGTTTTGTTTTTCTCTCTGAGTTGGTTTACTGTCTCATACCATCAGTTGTGCTCATTTTTTATGAGATTAAACTCCAGCATGAATTTGATTACACCAAAATAATTCCCGAAGCTAAATCTGTGTGTATCAAATTAATGTTATTATTCTAGTATTGTTGTAAATTTGTAATTTGCTATCTTTAAAACATTTTATAATGTATATAAAGTGATAATAGTCAATTGCATGCGTTAATTAAAAATGTCCGTAATTGTGTACATTTAATTGTTGAGATCAGCAAACAGATGTAAATACCACTTTGAAATGAATATAGCATAAGCAAAAAGCAATATTTTCAAATATAAAAACATACAAGAGACGCCAAACATTTTTTTACTCATAGAACAGTTTCTTGGATTATTAAATATAGGTTATATCTCACAAATCTGAGGACCATTCCAACCCATGTCCAAAGTAATTGAAGGAAATAATACAATATCTCAGCGGTCATCCGATCATGGTATTTTTTCCTCTAGTGTCAGGTTGATGTACAAATCTCAATTTTTAGTGCTTATTCTATACAAAAATAAGAATAAATAAAATATTCATAATTTTAGGATTGCCATTTGCTCTGTAGACATTTTTAATAACCTTTGAATTCTTTGAGGCATGTTTGTTGGGAATCGGACATTGGAGGGAAGTGATCCTAAAATACAAAGATTTGCTGTAATCAACCGAAGATAAAAGCAACCAGTAATCGATTAGAAAAAGAATATAAGTCCTGGATAAATGTGAGCATGCTTATTTAAAAAGTAAATACCACTAAAAGGTGATAAGGAACAGAACTGGTTAAATATTTACCCTCATAAATAGTATATGAGCGTCACACATCTATATCAAACTGTAGTTGAAGTAGCCAACAGAACTGATACTGAACAGGCTTTTTGACGAAAGGGTGGAAAAAAAATGCATCATATAAAGTCAATTATGAAAAAAAGCTGGTTAAAAATACAAACACATACACCACACAAACAAACACAAAAACAAGTGGTCAGCCCTACAAAATTCCAAAAGATATTTCAAAGAACATAATTGAATAAAATAAATTTCCATATAAATTATCCAGACATAAATTTATAAAAAAATTGACTGAAATTATATATTTGAACCAAGAGGTGCAGTAATTATTAATATACCACAAATATTAATACTCTATAAAAGAGAGTGTATTTAGCGATCTATTTTTGAGGGAAACTAGATTAAGTCTATTGAAAATGTAAATACATTTATACGAAAATGGATAGAGATAACAAAATTCTAAACTTTAATTCAATCTAACGCCAGAGAAAATAACTTTTTTGGATACTTAAGAGAACCTCATTACATAAAATCATAAAAAGGCTATAATAATTCTAAATTAAAGAATTTTATTTTTTGAAATATAGGACTTATTGTGAATCAGAATATCTCTTCTTGATGTGGTGATTCTTGGACTCTGTTATTTACTTTATTTTTGCAACGTTACTCATTGGGTTTTACAAACTATCCAAATCCAGTCGGCACTGGTGGCGCAGTGCTGTAACTCAGCTACTTGGGGACAAAGTGTTTGGGAGATTGTAGGCGATAGGTTGGATGCTCGGTCCTCTTGATACCGACATGGCGTCCGCTCAGTGGTTGCTATCGGCGTGGACACTACTAGAGAAGTCTGGGGTGTCCATGTTGGGTGGTAGTCATTGTGCGGATTTTGTGTGGGGGAGATAACTGAGTATCAAACTTGTCAATTAGCTGAAAATCAGACCAGCACTACGTGGTTCGGATTCCACGTAAAGCTGTAGGTCCCTTAGTTTCCCTGGCTGTTGGGCTATTAATAAATTGCCCTTTCTGAGGAACAGTTGAACTCAGTTAGTAACCAGACTACACTCATCCACACTCATCCTACACTCATATAACCATTCATATTCGCCTTAAAATACCAACAACGTTGTGTCGGCGTCTCATATGTAAGAATTGTAAAAAATGTAAGAATAAAAAAATTAAACTGTTCCAAGTTCTGTTGCCGTAATGAACTGATTCTAACATACTGCTGTTGATCCTTACTTAGCACGCAGGTGCTGATGGAATATGTAAGGGCGAAACTTTCCAAATGGCTATGGACTTAGTTTCCTAAATGCCATTATGAGACCATTCCTTATAAGTTATGCATGCATTCCCTGAGTTCGCTCTAAACTACACCACTTTGCCAAGACAAGCCCTTCAGTGTTCAACTTCATCTTGCCCTTGTTCTGTGTACAACAGCAATACATTTAATTTAAATGTATTCAACCAATGCATTTAAATGTAAAGCCACTACGTATAATTTCTAAAAAATAATGTGAAGAGGTAATTGAATATAAGAAACAGTGAGATAACTTAAACGAACATTTTATACATTTGTTTTTCATTGAGATGCCAATGGATGGAGATACCGGAGATGGATTGATAACGAGTTTTTAATGACTAGATTATTTTCTTGTGATAAAAATTAACTAAATGGGACAAATTAATGATACAATTATTAGTATTATATTTAAGTAATTTTATATTTCTCCACATGTACCTAGAATTAAACTCAATTGTACATATCAATATTTTAGGAATTCAGTTTGCATGCTGCGCCTGCTTAGATAATGTAACTTAATTTAGTAGTATGACCTTGTCAATCATACAAATTGTACTCAAAGGCCTAATAAAGGTTCTTAATTCTTTATTTTATAATTTTACAATTTTGTCTTAAGATTTGAGTTAGTATGATATTCCTTAAATATTCGATTCTTAGATAAATATTCACCATTTTCAGAATGAACAGTTAAGCGTATCATAATTGAAAACTATTCCTACCTTGTATCATTTTTTGCAATTATAACTCAGCAGTTTCTATCGAAAACAAGTTTTTTACTTTATGATTATTATTCATTCATAAGACGCCGAACATCAAGATATAGGTAAATATACCGGAGGAATGAGTGTGATGAGTGTACATGAACGAGTGTAGTCATTGTTACTAACTAAGGTAGACTGTTCCTCAGAAAAAGCTATTCATTAATAGCCCAATAGCCAGGGCAAGTAAGTATTTAATATTTCATATAAATGACAAATACAATTTAAATAATAAACCGTATCTAATAAATATAATATCTAATAAACTGTTCTATGATTTAAAAAAATTGGGTGTGCGTCGGACCACACGGTGGAAGTTATACTTCTTTGGCCATTCTCATACACCCACTCACGCACACAAACAGACAGGATATATAAATGAAATATAAGACATTTTTCAATATTATTCAATATATTTATGTTCTATATATTATATGTGACTTCATTATTATATTATACACCTATATTATCATTATCAGTAATTTCTTCGATTAACAATCGATTAATCGATAGTTCTTAAAAATTTGTTCTTACTTTTCAGGTGACGCGGTTTCTCGACCAACATCCCATCCCAAAGTGTCTAACGGGCGCAAAGAAGTATAACTTCAAAAAATTTGTTATCTTATATTTTTATGACTGTTGAAAGTAATTTTTGTGAACAGAATGTTAGATAGCACCTCGTGGATAAACTGTTTGAATGATTAAACTATAATAGTTAAAGTTGCAGTATGTGTTGTATAATACGTTTTCTAAAAATAACATTTCCATTCTAAGTTGCTTAAATGGTTAAAAAATAAAAGGAGCTGATAGCAATGTTTGTTAACAGTCAACTAAACATTCACAGTTCATTGTTAGTTAAGTCCCATTTAAAATCGAAAAAAAATTTTGAAAGAGAATCTCTGTCTCTTCATTTTTTAACTAGCCCATTAACTATTTGCACTAAGTTTACTACATATTTAGTTAAATTAAGAAAATAACTAGTATCACTTTATGGAAAATAGTTGGCTTCAGATCGAAGCAAAGATTACACTCAATTGACACTCACTGCTTTCTTTCGAAGTCCGCATTATTGTGCAATGAAGCTCTACTTCCACTAAGAATTTACAAAATTTATGTTTTCAATGAAAATAGTAGTATATTTATCTGCACGTACAAGATTCAAGGATCAGTACATGACTCATTTATATTACGTTGTTTAGTAAATTTATTTTTTCATTTATAATAGAATATTACATTCTATAACTGGAATAATATTTTATGAGCCAAAAAAATATGGTAATCTAGTCTTACTACCATTTTACAAAATTACAGCACCTGATGAAAAGCCAACATTTCAGTGGACATAGCTTGACTACAGCAAGGAATAGCTGATGTTTTGAAGTGAGGATATTTTACCCCCTACCACACCTTCTATCTCGTATGTACGATACTGGATGAATTTACTATTTGTAATAGTTACTAAACAGGCAAAAAAGGTTAAAATATGAAGAAACATCCACAATAAATTAATAAATGAAACAACGATGCTGTCATATCTGTAACAATAGCTTATGAAGTGTGGCTTGTCAGTGAACTGAAGTGCCTGTGACACAATCACTTGAAGTGAGCAACAGGAATTGAACCCATTCTCACTGGGCAGTGAATATAACGTTTAATACACTATTGAAGCAAACTAGTTTTTTAAAATGAAGTCTTTAGCAATTAAAAACACTAATAAGTTTTCAATACACGCTAGGAGGTTAGCTTTGAAAAGTTAAACTTGTTTTGGAATGAATGGACTTTATATTTAATTAGTATTTGGAATACACATATCTAATGCGTTAAAGTTGAATTGAGTAATGATTACGACAATTATATGAACTGATTTATTCATATTTATATAACAATTAATTTTCATTATGTTGGCCTCACCAAGTTGCATAGAACTTGTCGGTGAGGTCCATTTGTTTCAAAGAAAAATTAAAATTGCATCAAAATATACAAGTCTTTTATAGAAGAAAGTAAATTTGTATATAATAAATATCTACTATAAAGTGGCTGCGGTTTAGAGCAGGCAGAACATGGAGTTGAATTATTGGCAGATGGAGAGTAAACCTTATTGTGGCCTGTGACTAATAAAACAATATAAATGAGCAACAACATAAACGTCTACACAGACAACAATACAAACAACAAATAAAATAAATGTGCATATATTAATAAAACTGATATATGAATTATCAAAAAATCTTATATAATTGATGACAATCCAAACTATTGAGAAAATATACAAAATTCTCAATTTTGAAATGTAATAGATTGCATTTTATTCAAATAACATGCTAATCGTTGTAAGTTCAATGAATGAATTAATGAGTGAATGAATGGAAAAAAATAAAAGAACAAAAATACCCTTTATTTTGGTGGTGAAGTTAGGATTATATAGTCCTCTCTTCCATTTAACCACGGTAAATCGTTCAAAATTAAAAACCGTACTTAACTAGCTTCCCTAAGTGTTGTCCAACTCTTCGTAAAATATGTTTCGTAAAAAAATTAATTTTAATAATTAGTTTTTGGTTACCTAAAATGATAAACATGGTTTGAGCCAATTGAAGACATTGTTTATAGAACAATTACGCCTAAGAAATCTCATTTTATTTTATACTGTGTTAAGAAAGATTAAATGCATGTTTAATTTCAACGTTTTGCCCAGTATGTTGTCACTAACCCCTGACCTAAATACATACATCACACATTCCCAGACCACAGGCAGGAAGTATTAGAGTTGAGGCAACATACACAACACGTAATGTATTGCTCTGTTTCATGGAATCATAATTAAGCAATCCATCACACTAAAAAACGTTTGTAATATACAAGAAACTATATTCAATGTAGAGTTAATTATATTCGATATTTAGTTGTAATTATTCTTGAACTTAACTGTGTAGAAGCACTGGTCTGTTGAATATTGGTGTAGAGCAGGAAGGGGGGTGACAGTTGTAATTATTCTTGAACTTAACTGTGTAGAGGCACTGGTCTGTGGAATATTGGTGTAGGGCAGGAAGGGGGGTGACAATTGTAATTATTCTTGAACTTAACTGTGTAGAGGCACTGGTCTGTGGAATATTGAAGTAGGGCATCAGAGGGGGAGGGTGACAGTTGTAATTATTCTTGAACTTAACTGTGTAGAGCCACTGGTCTGTGGAATACTGGTGTAGAGCAGGAAGGGGGGTGACAGTTGTAATTATTCTTGGACTTAACTGTGTAGAGGCACAGGTCCGTGGAATATTGGTGAAGGGTAGGAAGGGGGGGGGGTGACAGTTGTAATTATCCTTGCACTTAACTTTGTAGAGGCACTGGTTTATGAAATATTGGAGTAGGGCATCAGAAGGGGAGAGTGACAGTTGTAATTATCCTTGCACTTAACTGTGTAGAGGCACTGCTCTGTGGAATATTGGTATAGGGCGGGAGGGTGGGTGACAATTGTAATTATTCTTGAACTTAACTGTGTAGAGGCACTGGTCTGTGGAATTTTTGGAGTAGGCCATCAGAGGGAGAGGGGTGAAAGTTGTAATTAACCTTGCACTTAACTGTGTAGAGGCACTGGTTTGTGGAATATTGGTATAGGGCAGGAAGGGGGGTGACAGTTGTAATTATCCTTGCACTTAACTGTGTAGAGGCACTGGTCTGTGGAATTTTGGAGTAGGCCATCAGAGGGAGAGGGGTGAAAGTAGTAATTAACCTTGCACTTAACTGTGTAGAGGCACTGGTTTGTGAAATATTGGTGTAGTGCAGGAAGGGGGGTGACAGTTGTAATTATTCTTGCACTTAACTGTGTAGTGGCACTGGTCTGTGGAATTTTGGAGTAGGGCATCAGAGGGAGAGGGGTGAAAGTTGTAATTAACCTTGCACTTAACTGTGTAGAGGTACTGGTTTGTGAAATATTGGTGTAGTGCAGGAAGGGGGGTGACAGTTGTAATTATCCTTGCACTTAACTGTGTAGAGGCACTGGTCTGTGGAATTTTGGAGTAGGGCATCAGAGGGAGGAGGGTGAAAGTTGTAATTAACCTTGCACTTAACTGTGTAGAGGTACTGGTTTGTGAAATATTGGTGTAGTGCAGGAAGGGGGGTGACAGTTGTAATTATCCTTGCACTTAACTGTGTAGAGGCACTGGTCTGTGGAATTTTGGAGTAGGGCATCAGAGGGAGAGGGGTGAAAGTTGTAATTAACCTTGCACTTAACTGTGTAGAGGTACTGGTTTGTGAAATATTGGTGTAGGGCAGGAAGGGGAGGTGACAGTTGTAATTATCCTTGCACTTAACTGTGTAGAGGCAATGGTCTGTGGAATTTTGGAGTAGGGCATCAGAGGGAGAGGGGTGAAAGTTGTAATTAACCTTGCATTTAACTGTGTAGAGGCACTGGTTTGTGAAATATTGGTGTAGTGCAGGAAGGGGGGTGACAGTTGTAATTATCCTTGCACTTAACTGTGTAGAGGCACTGGTCTGTGGAATATTGTTGTAGAGTAGGAAGGGGGGTGACAGTTGTAATTATCCTTGCACTTAACTCTGTAGAGGCACTGGTCTGTGGAATATTGGTGTAGGGCAGGAGGGAGGGTGAAAGTTGTAAATAAATATCATAAAACATTTATATTAGATATAATATTACCAAATACACTCTAAAGGTAGAGTTTACAGTTAGTTCCATACAGCTGGACTTACTTTTTCAACCGGATATAAAATCTCGTTGGATGTACTCTAATGTGAATCTCCAATATTAAGTTTTCTGATAAATCAATTGTCTTTGATCTAAAACAACTAAGGGTAGAGCACGCATCACATGGTAATCGCGTCCGCCGGCTGTTAGTTCATTGCCTGTTTTTAAAGGCGATCTTTTAAAGGATAATTACTTTTGGAATTTTGATAACCTCTTTCTTAGTGCATCTCAATAGTAAAATAATTGAATTCCTTTAAACTCAAATGTCAAGTCCATCAAAAGTAACAAAACAAATATTTATTATTCTTTTTGTATAAACGCTGTTTATTATGTAAATAATCAGACACATGTAAATAACTATTATTTTTTAAATCTACACCAAAAGTACGCAAAGTTTATACCACCATAAACATTATAAACACAAACAGCTGTTATATGTGTTAATACACAATAAGTAATCTAATTACATTGCCCGTTATAGACTTCTGTCATTTGTTTTTCCACAAATAGTTCATCTTCTGCCTATTAAATGTAGATACTTATAATTTATTTCATACTTTAATATTAAATTTTTCTTTAATATTGCTTATTTATTTGTTCTTATTTATTTATTCGTATATTATTTTTTTAGTTTATTGTTTATTTATTTGTTATTGTTCATATTTTTATTTTTGTTTCATTGTTGTTTAAATTATTTTAGATAATGAACCTTCCTACCAAAGCAAATAAGTTGCAAATTTGTAAAGTTGCCTATATACAAGATACTGAATAAATGCCTGCCCTAAACCACCTATGTATTTTATACTACTTTTAAAATATTATAATCATACGTTCTATATTGTGGTCCTAGCCGACAATATTTGCCAAGTTTGGCAATTCATTTTTAACAACTTGTAATCTTTAAATAAATAATAACACTGTAGTGATAGAAACTCAGAGGTTACTTTAGAGAATGAGGGCGGATACCGTGAAAGTTTTTACATTTCTGATATTCTTTCTACCACCTTTATTGTTAAGCTTTAAAATGAATCTAATCAAGCTAACTTAGCTTCAACCTAGCTCTTGGGAAACTGATTCCTTTACATGATTAAATATGCAGGGTTGGGCAAAAGTCCGGGATATATTTATTAATTTCAAAACCATTGAAAGAAATGTAATGAAACTTTGCAGTTATGTACACGTCTATATACCAAACATTTAGACATATTTTACTTATTTTTTGCATAGGCAGGTGATGGCCCATGAAGGACATCTTAAAATTTTAAATGTAAGCCTACCTCGAGTTATACCTCATTTTAAATCTTTGTTTTCGTAAAACACAAGAGTGCAAACCTGAGGTTAAAAAGATGAATCAGTCAGAAAATACAGCCACTCAAAGAATTTAATGTCAGAGCTGGGCAAAAGTCTGGAATGTATTTATTAATTTTAAAATTATTATAAGAAAAGTAATCAAACTTTGTAGTTATGTACATGTCCCTATACCAAATATATGGACATACTTTACTTGTTTTTTGCATATCCAGGGGATGGCCCATGAAGGAAGTCTTAAAAATAAATTTAAGCCTACTTCATGTTATACCTCATTTTAAACATTTTATACAATACACAAGTGCAAATCTAAGGTCAAAAGGATGATCCATGCACAAAATACAGCAATTCATAGAATTTAATATCATATTACTAATTCTACTCAGTTAGTATATAAGGTTATTTATTTAACAGTTTCAGGTCCCTGTTGCTGAGTATGTTGTTGATTGTTAACAGTCGTAACAAAAGACTGTGTTATAAAAATAGCTACGCTATTTAACTAAGATAAAAACAAGAAAAATGTATTAAACATTTTTTACAGTAGGATTACCTAAAATAGTTCAAGAATATTACTATAGTAATTTGTTACTTATTTTTTGTGAAATTTAATTTCTCATACTAAGTTAGATAAATTATAGCTTTACGCAGCAAGAGATAATAACTATCTTACCTTTGTCTTAAGCAGTGTTAGTTATATGACATTAAATTCTTTGAGAGGCTATATTTTCTAACTGGGTCATCCTTTTGACCTCAGGTTTGCACTCTTGTGTTTTAAAAACCATTGTAAATGGTTAAACCTTTAAAATGAGATATAACTCGAGGTAGGCTTACATTTCAAATTTGTAAAACTTCCTTTAAGGGCCATCACCTTGCTATGCAAAAAACAGGTAAAATATTTCTAAAGGTTGGTATGGGGTCATAAATTTAACGAAACTGCAAAGTTTCGTTAAATTTATTTCAATTGTTTTGAAATTAATAAATATATTCCAGTCTTTTGCCCAACCCTGCATATAGATTCATTTGCAGATGTGCCATGCGCAAAATTTATAGTCCAGCATGTTATAGATTACCATTTACTATACATTACTTTTACTTTAATTACGCGTTTTAAGAATTTACACGCTTGTGATTATAAATTCAATTTTAAAAAGTTGCTTTTGTTTTACTTTTTTAAAACAGTTAACTTTGTTCTAGTTCTTAGTTGTGTAATTTACCTTGGTGCCCAGAAAGTTTGTCTGTAGCTAACAAACTGACCTACTTAACTAAAATGTATGTACCAGCACAGATAACACACTTTTATTGTTATTTCCGTAGTGATTCTGTTTTAATATTGTAGCTCAAGTTGTCCCTCAAGTTTTGTTTTGCCGTAATTGAATTTTTTCATCAGATTTTTCTAATTTAAGATACATATAGGACAACCTGCTTATTTATTTTGATTCTTTCTTATCTGTATGAAATTCCGTGAACACATTTTTCTATTTTACCACTCTTGGGAGTAGTAAAATAGTAAACTGTACCACTCAATTTCATCCTACACATGTACTGATCATTCATAAGGAAAGCGTCATAAGATTCATTCTCAGCTCGATCCCAATTAGAGTCATAACAAATTTTGAAAGAGATCAGCTAATAATCACCGGTTGTCCACTGGACATGACAACATTTATTTATGACAATCTCTAACATATATTTGGCCTTAGTTTGTAACAAAGACTACATATCACTCATAAACACTCACTTAAAATCAATATTCGCTAATATCATGACGATTGGTGTCTTAGAATATATAAATAAACGAAATTGGAAAAATTTGGGTGACATTAACCTGTAAAATAATGATATCTGAATGAACGTATATAACACGACAATGATTCAACCTCCGAGCATGGGTCATTACCACCATATCATTAATATTCATTACCATCTTTATACACTGGGAAACTCATTTAAACACTAGTCACAACATAATGGCATTAAAAAAGAAGAGATTGTGTATAAAATACTTTTGCTGTTTGTTTACATAACATCCCAACTTGTATCAAACATGAGTTTACTTCTGGTTCTTTGAGCACTTCGATCTTAACGAATAAAAATATGTATATAAAGAATGTAAATCAAATAATTCATTATTTGTACAATCGAAATAAAGAAATATTCATTAGTTATAGTGATTACATAATACAACACTTTAAAAATATTCATAGTTTTGGAAAACACAAGCTATTGTTACATATATAAATGTGCAGTGTTACTGATCCACCCATACACGTATAGTGGTATTGACCCACCCATCCACCCATATACACTCGTTGGTATTGGCCTATCAATCCACGCATACACGCAAAATGGTATTGACCCACCCATCCACCCATATACACTCGTTGGTATTGGCCCATCAACCCACCCATACACGCAAAGTGGTATTGACCCACCCACCCTCCCATACACGTACAGTGTTAATTTTGAACATTGAACATTGAAGCTCTCTTAAACATTAGTCATAACAGGAGGGCATTAGAAAAGAATTGAGAATATATCAACATACTACACTGTTGCCATAAAACTTTTATAATTAATTATTTAAAATTAATCTGGGTTCCAAAATTATTGTCATGTCACAATATAAAAATATGACTAAAATCTACACACAAATCAAAATACTTAGTTTTCTAATAATTTATTGATTTGTTTAAGATAAAAGAAAAATCAATCAGGTAACTTTTTCAAAATTTCCAAATTAGCTATATCTCAATATATGATTGAATATGTAAAGTTTTAGTTTGTCGATGTGCTTTTAAATTTAACGTAACATAGATCTATGCTGAGCTTTAGACTATTAAAATTGATTTGAGGATTTTGAAACGATTTTTTTTTGTAAAGCCTGGCTACCAATCAATCATTTAAATATAATATATGTATTATGTCTTTCATAATCCAACTACTAAACTAAAAATAAAAACTAAAGATAAAAACCAGTCAATTAAATAATTGTAAATTATAATTCCTGATATAAGCGATTCTAATAAACAATGAAAGTCCCATTAAATCTGTCAAAGCAGGGTTGATTAGAAATCCTCAATGTGAGCTTGGAATAACTCATCATCTATGACTGAATGCAGAGTGACGTCTTGTCTGTTGTAATACAAACTCGATTGCTGCCTAACTAAACTAAACTGAAGTTAATGTGATCCTCCACATGATCACATTTCATGATGAAAATCAAAATACCATTATTAAGTACAAACAATTATTCTGCCAATCGCATGCACTACATTCTTTCATCATTACTTGATCCTCCTTATTTTATTATTACTTAATTAGATATTATTTCAAGTTATTAAATATTACAATATAGAGAATATATTTATTTCCATCCAATTTAGTATTTCGTGCTACTTATTCATGTTATTGTAATCTGTACGACATATTATTCATCTTCACTCTATTTTGCTCTAATTTGATGGGAGAGGTCTAGACCACTCCCAACGTTTGTTCCACAGCAAGGTTTCAAGTGGACCACCAGAAGGGTCTAGGTAAATTAACACTTCACTGGGAAATATGAAGATTGGAAAGTATTTCTTATATTTACCCTAAATAAATTGCTTTCCACAGTAAATTATAAAGTACTCACTACTTGTCAAAGTAGTTTTACAGATTTGATAAAATTTTCGTAAAAAAATGTATGAACTCAAATGTAGATGCAGAGAAAGTACTTCAAATAATCGTATTCAGAAAAATACTTCTGTCCGGCTTTACAAAATATACAGGGTGTATCTGTAAGCGTCGACATATTTCAGGAACTGATTCTATGGGCCAAAATAAAGAAAACATGTACTATAGAGGTACGTCATAAAATGCTTCTATTTCTAGATATCTATTGAAGAACTAAACCAAATGAGTTTAAATTTGGTACATTTCTTATCCATATTAAGAATAATTTCACAAAACATAATTAGTCTGTTATTGTATTCTGATTCAAAATGGCGGCCATATTCATTATTTAACGTAAAATAACTCAGAAATCATTTTTTTTATTATTATTATTTCTTTAGTATAATTTGGTAGCCAGTTTAATTTCCAATTGTTTGTTAAGGCTAAAAGGTCAACAACATTAAACTATTAAATGGTTAATAGTTTATTACTCTATGTGAACATTTTCAATGCAACATTTAAATTGAGAAAGAATCATCTGAACACTGTCCATTGTTTGTAAATGAAGCTGTAATAATAGAAAAACAACCTTTAATAGTTAATGTACGCAAGGCGTTATTTGGACTCCTGAGTTAGAAGAAAATGTTCTACAGCGTGTTGATGAAGAACCTGATGTAAACTGGTACATTACAAATGTCTCACTTTGTAGTATGGAGAATAATGTAAAAGAACATCTACTTTTTCTTATCTCGTGCAGCGCGTCCAAGCTTTTGATCCCAAGCTTTGAGTTGATTTCACAACTCAAATAGCTTTTTATAAGTCGTTTCTTCAGAAATATATGAGAAGTATAACTTAAAATATATGAAAATACCTTTTCCAGGAATGGTATAGTGAACCTACGCAATAGGCCTACCCATAATTGACATTATGGCTACCTATGTGGGTTTAATAACTCTCTTAAAATAATGTTTTACCAACAATGGATAGAAGATTCTTCTTCACTTTATATGTTGCATTTAAACTGTACTCATTAGTAACTCTTTTTCTTTGTAGTACCTCATTAAACATTGGCTTTATAAGATAATTCAGTTTTAAGAAAACTAAATTATCTTTAACAACTAAGGATGATAACAGTTTTATTAACATTGGTTAAAACGGGCTACAACTAAGAATTCTAGTCAAATTTCATAAAATGTACGACTTTTTAGCTGTTTCACTTTAAAAAGTTAAAACGGCCACCATTTTTATAAATGGTATACAGTAACGAACTGACTGTTTTTTGTTAAATTATTATATGTAAGGATGAGTAATGTTGAACTGGGTTCAGACTTCATACGGAAGTTAAGTTTTTAGTTTAAAAAGTGCCTAACCTCTAGGAGCAGAAGCCTTTTACGTTATACCTTTATAAGACGAGTTCTATTTATTTTGACCCTTAGGATCAGTTCCTGAAATATTTCCGCACATTATCGTTACATCCTGTACTTATTATTTAAAATGTTGTACTGAAATGATTCTCATATTTTTTTGTACAGAGTAAACAAAAGAGACAGTGCCAAGTTACATCTATAACTAATTAATTATGTGAATAAAAAGGAAACAGAAGGTCAATTAAGAAAATAATTGAGAAATCAATTAAGAAATATCGCCCTATTTCCCTGATACCCATTTTTGAAGAATGTTTTTATTTCACTCAAATTTGTCCCTAAAAATACTTTTAAACTCCTATATTTTATCAATACAATAAGAAAAACTATTTAAAGAAATTAATTGTTAATTGTCGATCAATAAACAAGACTAAAGAAATTTAATGAATTTAAAGACTAAACAAGAAATCATAGTAACATTCTTAACTATCTAGGCATAAAACGTACACTTGTTCAGTTTTAGGTAGACTTTTAATAAAGTGAACATCGTGTTATATTCCTTTTCCAAAGAACAATAACAGGCTTTAAGAAATCTTTTCTTAAAGTGTGAGTGCTTAACTTTATCCAAGGCACGAGCTTCGTACATCCCCACGGCCTGCAACCGGAATATATGACCCGGATTACATTCCAATTTCACTTTATATCCTTCCGGGAAGTAGCTTGTGTTTCCTTGTAGAAGATCTTCCACCGTTAGGGATCAAGACGCACTTTAAGGAATCGTGTGCTCAAGAAATAATGTTACCACTTTTTTAACATTTGACATTCACACCTTTATTTTTATAAAGGTATGAATGTCAAATGTTTCACTTAACACATCGAGACAATTTTAAATTTTTGTGAGGTTTGTGATAGAAGCTATAATTTATTATGGTTCTGTAAGTTCAACAAACAAAGAAAATGATGAATTATCAACGTATTTTATTAAATGCTATTTAAAATATAATATTTAAGTTTGTTACATTTTTGCAGCTTGCAACATAAATATAGTTTAAATTGAAATAAAACAATATGTTAAAAACCCTTTCAATATTCTAGACAAATAGTTGTAATATAAGATTTATGAATTGTTATATATGAAACTATTACAGATTCGTAGGAGGAAGTCTTAAAAACTTTGGGGTTTTAAATTATTTTGGGAATTCGAGGGTTTGTTTAGCTGCAGATATCTTATAAATAATTTCGGTTTATTCCTATATATAATTTTAACGTAATGTACTTATCTCGATACTAATTACAGGCTGCATCAAATTAGAAGCAAGAAGTAAAAATACATACACATTGGCGGCTTTGTTGATTCAGTACTTTGTTAATGGAGTCGCCGACCGTCAATACATAAGTAAATGTGAATTTCAAATGAATATACATTATGTTGTTTAGTATTTGTTACATACTAAAGTTGAATGTTCTTTTAAAAATATCATAAATTAATATTCTAGATCAATTATAAACTTATAGAAATCGATTAGCAACAAATCACTTTTAAAACTTCATTGTTTCTGATTGGGATCCAACTTTACGCAGCTGTGCTGTTATTCAAGAAATATGAAGGTTCCATTAGCCATAAAGATTAATCTTACGAATTATTTATGCGTCACAATTATTAGAAATCACTCATAATTGTATTGAACAGGTTGCATAACATTAGAAATAATAAGTGAAATTACATAGATATTGAAATACTGTAGTTAAATTCAATCTTTTGTATGTTCTTATTCTTTGGGTGACTATTTCTTCAGTATACAAAATTATTCAGGTATAGAAACTGATTAGATAAATTTTTGGGGTATTTGTAAAGCAAAACAGCAAAAATAGTGGTTTATTTTTCTACTATCCCATTCAATTCGTATTAGATATTGTATGAGAACCTAAATTCTGTTGAAATACACAGAGCTAAGCATTTCATGGATCACTGTTGACTTATACGTTGATGACCAACTTTAGGCGTTAGTCTTGTTTTGCCCATACTGGGGATGAACGTGGGAAAGATTATAACCAAGGAACTGTGAGTTGTGATAGTTATTTAACTTTAGCAGTAGGCAGGAAATTGTCCATTAAAACAGATACAAAAGAGAGTGTTATGAGGTAATTGTTTGGAAGGACAGTATTGGTTTGGCTTTGTACGAACATCTATCACTGTGCTGCCAACGACGAGAAGAAGGGGTGAGTTATTTTACTGTCACACAGCAGCCGAGTTAATTTACAATCGAAGATACGCGTATATAACAAGCGGACATTTAATTGTTTTTACATTATGAGTTCTGTTCTGTTTTTGGTCGTATTACAATATGAAATGTTCGTAAATAGTCAACAGATAAAAATATAATTTTAAATCACATTCACCTATAACTACGCTAGTTTAATATTATAGATAAATCAAACACTTCAGTAAATAGGTTTTTATTTTGTTAGGCCTTTCGGTAACGATGTTGCCATCTTCAGACGTACACAAACTTTATGAAAGGCCTAACAAAATAAAAAACTATTTACTGAAGTGTTTGATTTTTTTTCTATAAAATTAAATTATAAATCCAGTAAGGAAAGAGCTTGAAGAATAATTACACTAACACTAATCAAATAAAATAATTTAACCAATGACTTACAACAAATAAATCTCAAGAGTTTTCATTATAATGCTACAAGCCAAAACTCGGAAGAAAATACAATTATCATGGGCTGGTTTTACGGCTCTTTATTTGGTACCGTTTTAAAATGCTATGATGCATACCACAAAAAAAAAAAAAACGAACTATTTTAATACCTAACTTTACCTTTTCTATGTTTATCCATTTAAAACCCACATAACAATTTAATAAACATAAGTGTAATAGCATGATACCTGTATCATCAGATACTAAGATAACCAAAGTAAACTTATATCATGAAATGGTGTTTTCATGGGTTTTGGGTGCTCATCAACCAAAACTAACTCACTCACCTCCGTATCCCCGGAAAGACCATCCACCCCTATCTGCTACATGGATAAGGGCTGTAGTAGAGAATTGTTTTTGTAGAAATTGTACCACTATTTCTAAGTGAAATGAAATATAATGGGTAAAGAAACAATTATCTCTCAATCTTCACTTATAGAAGAATAAATAAAAAAATATATGAAAATGTAGAAACAATGAAGTTAAATTTAAATGGGAAACAGCTGTGAGAGTTGTTTGATTATTGGCTTTAGTGTTCATTTTATATTTTTAACATATAACTTAATCCAAATCAGTGTTAGTATGAATAAAACAACATAAATTACATTAATTGTAATGTAATCTTTAGCAGCCTACTATTAAAAAGGCTTTAATAATAAACCATTAAAATAACAATTGAATTACTGTAAATTTGGCTTATATTTTTAAGCATAAAATAATGCTTAAAATTAGTTAGATAATATATAAATAGCGAGGAATATTTCAATCAGTAATTACTAACTAAATAATAATCATTATTGCTAATTAAATATGTAACAAATTACCATGTTTAACATTTATTCCTGGCTTTCGTTATCAAATAAGTCTTTTAGACTAAGATTACCTCTTACGGTAGTGTATACAGTGTGGAAAATAGTATAGAAACATTTTTATAGTCACTAAACTAAGAAACTTAGTTTACTAAAACCTTCCACTTTGTTTAGTCATTAGTTGTTCATTCTCAAGGCCTTTTCATAAATGTTGAGCCTCCGACGATATCCTGTCCAGAAGTTGGAAATCAATCTTTATTTGTAGGGTTAGTCTGGCAGTTAATATTTATTACTCTTAGTTAATGTAGGTATACTTTGATAAGGAAATAAGTCTATTTAAATCAATAAAAACACAGCAAATCTGACTCCAACTAACTGTAACAAGGTTCACCTCTGTTTGTATAGTAAATTAAATACAAATAATGAAAATAAAAGAAGGTGCAATCAAAATGATATCTGTACAGTGTGTACCCTGTGATACACCACTTATGCAAAGGGTAGATTAAAGGCCACAGTTCCGGAAACGGAAATATACGTGTGAGTGCTCACCCTCTACACAGAGGTTAGAGCTCCATACATCCTCATGTCCTGTAAACTGCAATATACTGGGGAGGATTTCAGTCCAATTTCACTTTATACCCTTCCGGGAAGTGCTTGTGTTTCCTTGTGAAATATATATTCCTACCTTCTGATCAGCGTTTTGTATACAATCGTGGTCCAGACAGTTCAACTTGTTTTAGTAATTGAGATATAACTTTTTCAAATGGCCACTAAAACTTTTGTGAGGTGAAATTCTGTTCAACATATTTCGGTTATGTGTAAATAAACATATTTAATATAATGTGTATTCTATATATACATATTATATTAAAATTTTACCAATACTACTGGAGACGTAACCATATGATCATTATCATAAAAAAAAAAAAAAAAAAAAAAAAAAAAAAAAAAACTAAGGTTTTTTTACTATGAAAAGTACTTAATACATAAGGTTAGGTATTAGACAGGACTACTTAGTGATAAACCCCGCCTAATTAAGCCATTTTTAATTTCATTTCATATATATTATAATATAAACTTTTATTAATGAATACAAAAATTAAAATTTATAAATCAAATATTAAACTTTCGTAGTATAATAACATAAATATTCAGGCCTTTTCCGTTAATTCACTATCACTACTTTTTCCGTTACTTCACTTCCACTAATTTTTTTTATCGCAATTACGGTTAGGTGGCTACTAAATTTGATCACAAACCGGTAAATCCAATGATTGACTTATAGCCGAATGGTGTCTCCGTGTGTAAAGCCAGCGATAAGATAAGACAAGCGATATCGGATTCCTAGCGGATAAGGAATACCACAATTGACGTAAAAATGAGTGGGGAACAGTTTTTAGAGCAATAGAATATTTAGCAAGCGGCGGTAGTGAATAAATGGAAACAGATAAAGTAGTCGTAGTGAGTTAACGAAAAAGATCCAAATATTCGATATAAAAATACAAGTTTACGTTTATTATTCCTATACATCATATTATAGCCACAATTAATATATAGATATACTGTTTTTTGCCGTTGGATTTTTCATATTGGTACATTTTTTGGAGATTTCTAACGCTCCATGTATACCGTTTAGAGTGGTATACAATTTCTGCCATATATTCATATGCTTCTTACTATACATAGGCCACTTAGAACATGACCTTTTCAACGCACTGGTATAAGTGACATACAAAGAGTGGTGCAAGTGAGACAGATAATTCTTCTCCAACTGTGCAATTTAATTTGAAAATTGTCATGGCAACCCGAGCAGTAGGCCGCGTGTTGATCGCGAAATAGCATGGCACGCCCATTTTGCGTCATTAGCAGCAGTGACCATTGGTTGGTTTGATTAATACCAACAAATCAAGCTTAAAATGATTAAATTAAATCATTATTTAATATTCAAATAATGTTAATGTTAAACAGTTAATAATAGTAATAACACAATGAATAATAATGATATAATCAGTAAATAGCAATTAAACACACTTGCGTAGTTCTTTACAGTTATTTATTTATTTATTTTTTTTACACGCTCGTGAAGTATAGTAGCTTAGTGGTAGAGAGACTCCCCTATGCCACTGGAACCCCTACATGCAATAAATATAACACGCAGGTCATTTTCTATCCGGTCAAACTGAAGACAAATGAGTTATACTTTATACTTGTGGAAACACTTGATAGTTTCAAAAACATGTGAAACGTTGGAAATCTCCAAAACATGTACTAATATATTGACATGATGTGTGTTTCGCTAATTCATAGCACCAAGCAGAAAATTAGCCATTACAAAGGGTATAAAAGAGTGTTGTGAAGCAATTGTTTGGAAGAACAATATTGGGTCGGCTTTGTACGAACATCTATTACTGTGTTGTCAATGAGTCTGTTTCTTTCTGGAGGGTTCAATTGTTTTGCTGTAAAAATGCGAGTAGATTTTATCTACAATTGTTTTGTTCATAATACCAAAGTAGTTATTAGGAAATTGTTATAAAATCAACTGAGCCATTACTTTTACTAGCTAGCGTTTGTTTGTAATACTAATTATAGGTTGTAGTCATTTACGCAGTCTTCATATCTGGCTGTAGTCGATTTATTATATTAAATTTGTTAACTTTTTTTACTTGGTCTATTATTGAATACGAAATGGTGTTATCTCTTGAAAATAAACAAATTTATATTCAAACGGAATTTTTCAAAATATCTTTAATTAGCTAACAAATTATACAAGTATTTAAAATAATTTAATTACAGTATTTAGGTTATCGTATCATTGCGATCCATTTCTATATTTGTGTGTGTGTGTGTGTGTGTGTGTGTGTGTGTGTGTGTGTGTGTGTGTGTGTGTGAGTGTGTGCGTGTGTGCGTGTGTGCGTGCGTGCGTGCGTGCGTGCGTGCGTGCGTGCGTGCGTGCGTGCGTGCGTGCGTGCGTGCGTGCGTGCGTGCGTGCGTGCGTGCGTGCGTGTGTGTGTGTGTGTGTGTGTGTGTGTGTGTGTGTGTGTGTGTGTGTGTGTGTGTGTGTGTGTGTGTGTGTGTGTGTGTGTGTGTGTGTGTGTGTGTGTGTGTGTGTGTGTGTGTGTGTGTGTGTGTGTGTGTGTGTGTGTGTGTGTGTGTGTGTGTGTGTGTGTGTGTGTGTGTGTGTGTGTGTGTGTGTGTGTGTGTGTGTGTGTGTGTGTAATTTTTAGTTATTCTAATCTTTGTTAAAATTAATGTTATTACAAATGCATTGTGACTAAAATGTAATTGTAAACATGTTGAATTGGAATGTCTGTTGAATAAATAAATAAACTGAACAATTTAATTTCAATAAATGAACTGAAAATTGTAAGTTCTATTATAAAATCAAAATAGGCTTCCTTTAAGTCACTATTTAATAGCTTTATTTATCAATCGCTCATTCAATGTTTAGGAGTGAACTGCAACAAGTATAGCTAATAACTTACTAGGATCATCAGCGCTTTTTGTCTTCAAATTGATCTATAGATAAGGCGTTATAGTTTTAGATTTAATTTATATTTACAACCAACTTAGGGAACCATTGATAAGCAGAGTATGGTTTTATAAAAGTTATCTTATTGCCATTTTCGTGACGTTCATTTTAAATAATGTACTGTATTTCAGTTGTAAAAATCTTTATTTACACTAATTTTGGCTAATTTAATTTTCATTTTGCGCAATAACTAAATATTTCAGTTCTAGATTTGTGTTTTGTAATTGATAAAACCTTATTTTTCGAACAATTCATTTAACAAAATTACCGTTGTTAGCCACACTTCTTAAACTCCGTAACAGTTGTATTATTCTTTTGGGTTAACCATTTACAAGATGCACAACAAACTTGCCCAGATAATAAGACACTTGGAACAGATAGTTCTGTTTAAAATGCTGTTGGTAGCTAAAACGAATGGCTCCTTGAATAGACTAATTCAATTGGTTTGTCGAATTGGCTTCTGGAACTTCCACTGAACCGTCGATATAAAAGAAGTAAAGTGATTCTGAAACAAAAACACTTTATCTAAAAGGAATCCAGATCGTAGTCAAATTATTGGAAATTGGGATCGCAAGTTCAGCTCAAGAAACAAGAAGAGGGAGAAAGTCTGTAGGTAATTTCTTTGGCTCTTCTCGCGCCTTGAAGCAGGACTTGTGATCACTTCCTTTATATACTCGTCTTTACACATGATTTTTATATATTTGTTGGCAGTTGTTGTTTGAAGATAAATGCGTTTTTGTTTTGCCTGCTGACGATTTCATACATTTTTAATTAACAGCATAACTTAAAGTGTGTTATATAATTTAACGCTTTTTTAACTAAGAAAATTAAATAATTTTCAATTAAAAAAAACAAAAATAACCATCCTCCAAGTTATCTCCTCAACAAACGAGACATATGATGTTATTATAACCCAATCCTTTATTGCTATAAGACACAACGAAAATACATAAAAGTAATTTTAAAAGGAAAACCTACTGGTTTATGTCAACAAACATACAGAGTCTGTAGGACATCGTGACCGTACCTAGTGTATCTATAGAATGTACTCCACAAACTCTAGGATATGGTCTATGGGCCAAAGAATACGAGGATAATGCTTTTTATTGCCAATTTCAGTTATAACATCTTAATATTTATAATTTTTTTGTATAATATGAATTTATTCTAATTTAAATTAATTTGTTAATTCTTAAATGTATTAATGATTGTTGAATAATTACATATTATTTTAAAACAAAAAATACGCTAACCAGATGATACCTATAATAATTCAATTTTTTATTACACGGTACGTCCTTTTTTCATTCATTCATACGTCCTCCATTAATTCATGGAGAACGAATGAATGAAAATAATTATTTACTGAGGCAAAAATTAAGCCCTCACATGGTAATTTTTTACATTTAACCTGAATGTATGATGCAAAATATATATATTATTTTACCTTTAGTAAACCTTTTTTATAAATAAGGTAAATAAGCCGTTTTAAATTACTGGAATTGTGCACTTTATCGGTCTTTGATAAAGGAGCGTCTAATACCTTCTAAATTATCAAACTTATTTGGTCAACATTGGATGTCTCCTGTACAAAATAAATAGTTAGGACCACTTTGTAGTTTATTCTTTGCTAATTCAACAATTCAAATATTGTGGAAGTTGACATCTAATGGCATGTGATAATGGCCCACCATTCATAACTCTATCAACTTTGCTAAGAAATGGGGTTTAACTAACAGTACCCGTAATCTAAAAGGTATTTAACGAGCATAACATGCCTTTTTAAAGGAAAAACATATTTTCAAGAATAAAGATCTCCACAACAGCTTTATGAATTACTTTTTAGCTTTTTTAAAGAATGCTTATTCTCTAACTGAGTTGCTGATCAGATTCCTTATAATCACAAAATACGAGGTACCATAAGCAGTAGGCATTAATATCTTTAAAGATAACATTTTATGTAATAAGCAAACATTGGAAAATAAAAGATATTTAGATTTATTGTATCTAATTATAAAATGAGTTCTTTTTCAAACAAAACATCTCAACATTTAAAAAAATGTTATGCTTAACTTAATATTTATCTTTCAATATACTCAACTAGTTTCCACTTCCATAAATCATTTAAGTCAACTTTATTCTGAAAACCACCTGTAATATATTCTAAAATGTGTGCTGAAAATGACCTCCCTAACATTACAAAATAATATTATTAACTTTTATGTTTTATTCAAATAAAAACAAGTATGTAAAGTTAATAATCAATGACTATTAACTTTTTGACCCCACAAAGTGATATTAACCCACCCACCCATACACATACAGTGATATTGACCCACCCACCCATACACTTACAGTGAAATTGACCCTCCGTCCATAAAAATACAGTGATATTGATACTCCCACCCATTAAATTGAGTGATATTGACCCACCCACCCATACACATACAGTGATATTGACTCACCCATCCATAAACATACAGTGATATTGACTAATCCACTCATAACATTACAGTGATATTGACCCACCCACTCTTACAAAAAAACAATGATATTGACCCACCCACCCATCAACATACAGTGATATTGGTACACCCACTCATAAATATATAATGATATTAACCCAGCCACCCATACCATATATAATATTCCAATCAACAGTAAGACATTATTCATATAAAGGTACTTTTTTATCCCAATAAGGAAGCAACTTATCACATTTCAGCTATGAATATCGATACTACGATTCAAAGACAAAAATTCACTCTTTAAAATTTTCCCACTTTTCAATTCAGCCTCCATTCATAAACTAACTAGTTTATACATGTTCATTTAAAGAGTAAAAAATATAAAATACTATATTACATTTTGAAAACAGGGATATAGCTATATTACCGGCTAATTTATTTATTCCATTAATTATGATAAAATACCTAAACTGTACTTTTCTACGTGTGCTAATATTTTTGAGAACAAACATTTTAAAGGAATAAAAATGTCTTAATTAAACAAAAAAACACACACACACGCGCAAGCGCGCACGCACGCGCGTGACCACTGATTACTCATTTATTGCATATTTAATTAGCTGTATGTTGTATTACACAGTCTTTTATTATTGAAACTGTGAATTTTATTTCCAGGGCATTAATTTTTTTTTTATTTACAAAGAATCTATGAAGGTCTTACAAAGAATCTAGTATTAAAGGTGCGACAAATGCATCATTCATTACTTCTTTTAGATTATTTAGGGCGACAATTTATATTTTAAATTCCAATCTCGTTTTAATCCAAATATTTGTTTTATTGTATCTTAACAAGACAGGTTATATATATTATATATATTTAGTACTGTATTAACATAAAAATACTTGTATCATACCTCAACTTAGTCTGACCTCATTTTTTTGATAAATTTTATCCTTAATTTATACTTTAAATTAACAGTTTAACGATAAATATTTATACTTATGATTTTATTCTTCATATACTTTATTTGTTTTTATTTTTTTATTTTTCTCAAGTAAAGTAATATTTAAAGTGAAAGTGAAGTGATAAGTGAAAGTAAAGTGGAAGTGTAGACTGGTACTGAGCCATTGGAACATCTGACCTTTGACCTTTATCTATTGCACGTGCTATGAACCATGAGTACAAGGAAGGAAACAGCATAACAAACGTAAGGAAGGGAAATACAATTACAAAGTACATATACATTGTGTATACGTAAAGTGGAAGTGAAGACTGGTACAGAGCCACTGGAACAGCTGACCTTTGACCTTTATCTATTGCACGTGCTATGAACCATGAGTACAAGGAAGGAAACAGCATAACAAACGTAAGGAAGGGAAATACAATTACAAAGTACATATACATTGTGTATACGTAAAGTGGAAGTGTAGACTGGTACAGAGCCACTGGAACAGCTGACCTTTGACCTTTATCTATTGCACGTGCTATGAACCATGAGTACAAGGAAGGAAACAGCATAACAAATGTAAGGAAGGGAAATACAATTACAAAGTACATATACATTGTTTACACGTAAAGTGGAAGTGTAGACTGGTACTGAGCCATTGAAACAGCTGACCTTTGACCTTTATCTATTGCACGTACTATGAACCATGAGTACAAGGAAGGAAACAGCATAACAAACGTAATGAAGGGAAATGCAATTACAAAGTACATATACATTGTGTATACGTAAAGTGGAAGTGTAGACTGGTACAGAGCCACTGGAAGAGCTGACCTTTGACATTTATCTATTGCACGAGCTACGAACCATGAGTACAAGGAAGGAAACAGCATAACAAACGTAAGGAAGGGAAATACAATTACAAAGTACTTATACATTGTGTCTACGTAAAGTGGAATTGTAGACTGGTACAGAGCTACTGGAACAGCTGACCTTTGACCTTTATCTATTGCACGTGCTATGAACCATGAGTATAAGGAAGGAACAGCATAACAAACGTAAGGAAGGGAAATACAATTACAAAGTACATGTACATTGTGTATACGTAAAGTGGAAGTGTAGACTGTTACTGAGCCACTGGAACAGCTGACCTTTGACCTTTATCTACTGCACGTGCTATGAACCATGAGTATAAGGAAGGAAACAACATAACAAATGTACGGAAGGGAAATACAATTACAAAGTACATATACATTGTGTATACATAAAGTGGAAGTGTAGACTGGTACTGAGCCACTGGAACAGCTGACCTTTGACCTTTATCTACTGCACGTGCTATGAACCATGAGTACAAGGAAGGAAACAACATAACAAACGTACGGAAGGGAAATACAATTAAAAAGTACATATACATTGTGTATACGTAAAGTGGAAGTGTAGACTGGTACTGAGCCACTGGAACAGCTGACCTTTGACCTTTATCTACTCCACGTGCTATGAACCATGAGTACAAGGAAGGAAACAGCATAACAAACGTAAGGAAGGGAAGTACAATTACAAAGTACATATACATTGTGTATACGTAAAGTGGAAGTGTAGACTGGTACAGAGCCACTGGAACAGCTGAACTTTGACCTTTATCTATTGCACGTGATATGAACCATGAGTACAAGGAAGGAAACAACATAACAAACGTAAGGAAGGGAAATACAATTACAAAGTACATATACATTGTGTATACGTAAAGTGGAAGTGTAGACTGGTACAGAGCCACTGGAACAGCTGACCTTTGACCTTTATCTACTGCACGTGCTATGAACCATGAGTACAAGGAAGGAAACAGCATAACAAACGTAAGGAAGGGAAGTACAATTACAAAGTACATATACATTGTGTATACGTAAAGTGGAAGTGTAGACTGGTACAGAGTCACTGGAACAGCTGACCTTTGACCTTTATGTACTGCACGTGCTATGAACCATGAGTATAAGGAAGGAAACAGCATAACAAACGTAAGGAAGGGAAATACAATTACAAAGTACATATACATTGTGTATACGTAAAGTGGAAGTGTAGACTTGTACAGAGCCACTGGAACAGCTGACCTTTGACCTTTATCTACTGCACTTGCTATGAACCATGAGTACAAGGAAGGAAACAGCATAACAAACGTAAGGAAGGGAAATACAATTACAAAGTACATATACATTGTGTATACGTAAAGTTGAAGTATAGACTGGTACTGAGCCACTGGAACAGCTGACCTTTGACCTTTATCTACTGCACGTGCTATGAACCATGAGTACAAGGAAGGAAACAGCATAAAAAACGTAAGGAAGGGAAATACAATTACAAAGTACATGTACATTGTGTATACGTAAAGTGGAAGTGTAGACTTGTACAGAGCCACTGGAACAGCTGACCTTTGACCTTTATCTACTGCACGTGCTATGAACCATGAGTACAAGGAAGGAAACAACATAACAAACGTACGGAAGGGAAATACAATTACAAAGTACATATACATTGTGTATACGTAATGTGGAAGTGTAGACTGGTACTGATCCACTGGAACAGCTGACCTTTGACCTTTATCTATTGCACGTGCTATGAACCATGAGTACATGGAAGGAAACAGCATAACAATCGTAAGGAAGAGAAATACAATTACAAAGTACATATACATTGTGTATACGTTTTTCGCTCGTAAACTCACAGGCTCTTTACTAGTAAAAATATGTAAGAACGCATCTCTTTATAACTCACAAACGTTTTAAACTACAAATAATAACTAAATAAATAAAACATTTAGAAAACTTAAGGAGATTCACAATATACATCACAAATTTTACTCACATTTAGTGACAATTTAGTTCTACCTCAATCAATAACATTTGAGGTAGAGTGAGTTCAGTGGTGAGGTAACAGCTCACTTTTACTGCTCTCAGCTACTTGGGGAAACACGGAGAAGTGTGTATGCATTTAGATTTAGAATATTATCTAAATGAATCTATGGTGGCTTTAAAAAATAACTGTCTAAAAACAAACTATATTATTTTTTATCTAAAGACTGTAATATTTCAAATAACAAATCTGTACAAGCGCATGTCCTGTCTTTGTAATAAAATATAATTCACTCCATGTCCAGGCATAGCTTAACAGGAAGAAACCAAAATCAAAGCGATTTCGATTTTTTGAAAAGTCCTTATTTTAATAAGTATTTGCACTCAGTAGATCATGTGGACACTTTTATTTCCTCTAATTCAATTAGATTATAATATATTTATGGATGTATGAAAATAATTATAAATGTTTAAGAAAAAACTAAAGAGTCTTAACTATTTTATGAATTTTCTGTTTTTAATTCTCATTCGGAAATAATTTTTCTCAATTTATTTCAGCAAATAAGGCGATGCAAGGTAACAACATATAGTAACCAATCTTGGCGATTTCAGCCAGCCATCATCATCATATAATTAGCGTAGTTGAACATTAGTTTCATTCCTTTGTGAATCTTCTGGTCTGAAGATGGTAAGCGTGGTAATGATAGATTATTATAATTTTAACGTGATGTTATAAAATGTACAATCTTCGTACATTTTGTACTTATATTGTAATACATTTGTGTAGTGTGATGACTAATTGTTTTACAAACCTAATCCACCAACGGTTGTTAAAAATATTCCCATAAAAGAGTTCAAGCATTATCATTTCCTTTCAATGAATACCGTCCAATGGTTGCCCCCCGCCAGTTTTGGACGGTTCGCAAGTGAGCCGACGTCTGTGTTTATGTAAATAGGACCACTTAGCAGCCTTGCAATGTAAACGGACCTGGACCAGATATTGTGTATTTGCATATTCAACATGATTAAATTGCCTGGATATAATTACCCAATTAATGTAATACACAAGTGACTTACAACTAAATTAAGTCTTATTTTTTACAAACCAGATTATCAATTCATGAGTTTAATGTGAAAGCGACAGTAAGTTCCGATTTCATTTGCCATCTGTTCGATAACTTGCCTCTTTTTATTTATTTATAACATCTAACAGTACAAACTATTTACAAAATATAAAATAAATTAGGATGGCTTAGTGATTGATAAATAGCCTACGGTAGAAAGTGATATTGACAATCAGAATTGTGCTAAGTGGTTGTGTGTCAGAAAACAGGATCATACATGGACAATATTAAAATGGTGAGGGCTACTAGCTAGTATAAAACAACAAATGAATAAATAAGTGAAATACAAGAAAAAATAAAACAATCAAATATATCAATACTAACATGCAAAAGCAGATGATAACAGAATTTACAACTAGAACACAAATAACCAATAACATGAAGATATAACACAACTAATAATAAATACTAATAAAACAAATTAAAACAACTAATATTTTATTAATAATAAAGTAATAAAGGTGATAATAAGATGCAGTTGTAATAATAATAGCAACGGACAAAAGTGCAAAATGCTATAGCTAACAAAGATGTTATAAAACAAACTAATAGAAATGGTAAAAATCCTACCCAAACAAATACCATACTTTAAAGCTTATTGGTTAGCACTTCTGCTTACAGTGCATACAGTCACAGGTTTTCTTCCTTGAAAGCTTACTTAATTATTTGCCAAATGTGCTAGGATCATTGTCCCTTAACATCATTAGGATACTTTCTCGTAAAATGCCATTGGCGAAGAGAGAACAAATAACTTTAAGCCTCAACGGTGATTTCGAAAAACCCTACACTAAATGCTCAGTTATCTATTTTTTTTTCGTATTGGGAATTTACTCCATGGCGTTTAACGGTTTATAAATGAACACATTTGGTATTTTATTTAGTAAATGTTGTTGTATATCAATATACTAATGATATTGCTTATCTAGAAAAGTCATGACCTAAGCTAGGTAAATGTCATGACCTAAGCTAGGTAAATGTCATGACCTAAGCTAGGTAAATGTCATGACCTAAGCTAGGTAAATGTCATGACCTAAGCTAGGTAAATGTCATGACCTAAGCTAGGTAAATGTCATGAGCTAAGCTAGGTAAATGTCATGACCTAAGCTAGGTAAATGTCATGACCTAAGCTAGGTAAATGTCATGACCTAAGCTAGGTAAATGTCGTGACCTAAGCTAGGTAAATGTCATGACCTAAGATAGGTAAATGTCATGACCTAAGCTAGGTAAATGTCATGACCTAAGCTAGGTAAATGTCATGACCTAAGCTAGGTAAATGTCATGACCTAAGCTAGGTAAATGTCATGTCCTAAGCTAGGTAAAAGTCATGACCTAAGCTAGGTAAATGTCATGACCTAAGCTAGGTAAATGTCATGACCTAAGCTAGGTAAATGCCATGACCTAAGCTAGGTAAAAGCCATGACCTAAGCTAGGTAAATGTCATGACCTAAGCTAGGTAAATGTCATGACCTAAGCTAGGTAAATGTCATGACCTAAGCTAGGTAAATGTCATGACCTAAGCTAGGTAAATGTCATGACCTAAGCTAGGTAAAAGTCATGACCTAAGCTAGGTAAATGTCATGACCTAAGCTAGGTAAATGTCATGACCTAAGCTAGGTAAATGTCATGACCTAAGCTAGGTAAATGTCATGACCTAAGCTAGGTAAATGTCATGACCTAAGCTAGGTAAATGTCATGACCTAAGCTAGGTAAATGTCATGACCTAAGCTAGGTAAATGTCATGACCTAAGCTAGGTAAATGTCGTGACCTAAGCTAGGTAAATGTCGTGACCTAAGCTAGGTAAATGTCATGACCTAAGCTAGGTAAAAGTCATGACCTAAGCTAGGTAAATGTCATGACCTAAGCTAGGTAAATGTCATGACCTAAGCTAGGTAAATGTCATGACCTAAGCTAGGTAAAAGTCATGACCTAAGCTAGGTAAATGTCATGACCTAAGCTAGGTAAATGTCATGACCTAAGCTAGGTAAATGTCATGACCTAAGCTAGGTAAAAGTCATGACCTAAGCTAGGTAAAAGTCATGACCTAAGCTAGGTAAAAGTCATGACCTAAGCTAGGTAAAAGTCATGACCTAAGCTAGGTAAATGTCATGACCTAAGCTAGGTAAAAGTCATGACCTAAGCTAGGTAAAAGTCATGACCTAAGCTAGGTAAAAGTCATGACCTAAGCTAGGTAAATGTCATGACCTAAGCTAGGTAAATGTCATGACCTAAGCTAGGTAAAAGTCATGACCTAAGCTAGGTAAATGTCATGACCTAAGCTAGGTAAATGTCATGACCTAAGCTAGGTAAATGTCATGACCTAAGGTAGGTAAATGTCGTGACCTAAGCTAGGTAAATGTCATGACCTAAACTAGGTAAAAGTCATGACCTAAGCTAGGTAGATGTCATGACCTAAGCTAGGTAAATGTCATGACCTAAGCTAGGTAAATGTCATGACCTAAGCTAGGTAAAAGTCATGACCTAAGCTAGGTAAATGTCATGACCTAAGCTTGGTAAATGTCATGACCTAAGCTAGGTAAAAGTCATGACCTAAGCTAGGTAAAAGTCATGACCTAAGCTAGGTAAAAGTCATGACCTAAGCTAGGTAAAAGTCATGACCTAAGCTAGGTAAAAGTCATGACCTAAGCTAGGTAAAAGTCATGACCTAAGCTAGGTAAATGTCATGACCTAAGCTAGGTAAATGTCATGACCTAAGCTAGGTAAAAGTCATGACCTAAGCTAGGTAAATGTCATGACCTAAGCTAGGTAAATGTCATGACCTAAGCTAGGTAAATGTCATGACCTAAGGTAGGTAAATGTCGTGACCTAAGCTAGGTAAATGTCATGACCTAAACTAGGTAAAAGTCATGACCTAAGCTAGGTAGATGTCATGACCTAAGCTAGGTAAATGTCATGACCTAAGCTAGGTAAATGTCATGACCTAAGCTAGGTAAAAGTCATGACCTAAGCTAGGTAAATGTCATGACCTAAGCTTGGTAAATGTCATGACCTAAGCTAGGTAAAAGTCATGACCTAAGCTAGGTAAAAGTCATGACCTAAGCTAGGTAAAAGTCATGACCTAAGCTAGGTAAAAGTCATGACCTAAGCTAGGTAAAAGTCATGACCTAAGCTAGGTAAAAGTCATGACCTAAGCTAGGTAAATGTCATGACCTAAGCTAGGTAAAAGTCATGACCTAAGCTAGGTAAAAGTCATGACCTAAGCTAGGTAAAAGTCATGACCTAAGCTAGGTAAAAGTCATGACCTAAGCTAGGTAAATGTCATGACCTAAGCTAGGTAAAAGTCATGACCTAAGCTAGGTAAATGTCATGACCTAAGCTAGGTAAATGTCATGACCTAAGCTAGGTAAAAGTCATGACCTAAGGTAGGTAAATGTCGTGACCTAAGCTAGGTAAATGTCATGACCTAAACTAGGTAAAAGTCATGACCTAAGCTAGGTAGATGTCATGACCTAAGCTAGGTAAATGTCATGACCTAAGCTAGGTAAATGTCATGACCTAAGCTAGGTAAAAGTCATGACCTAAGCTAGGTAAATGTCATGACCTAAGCTTGGTAAATGTCATGACCTAAGCTAGGTAAAAGTCATGACCTAAGCTAGGTAAAAGTCATGACCTAAGCTAGGTAAAAGTCATGACCTAAGCTAGGTAAAAGTCATGACCTAAGCTAGGTAAATGTCATGACCTAAGCTAGGTAAAAGTCATGACCTAAGCTAGGTAAAAGTCATGACCTAAGCTAGGTAAAAGTCATGACCTAAGCTAGGTAAAAGTCATGACCTAAGCTAGGTAAAAGTCATGACCTAAGCTAGGTAAATGTCATGACCTAAGCTAGGTAAATGTCATGACCTAAGCTAGGTAAATGTCGTGACCTAAGGTAGGTAAATGTCGTGACCTAAGCTAGGTAAAAGTCATGACCTAAGCTAGGTAAAAGTCATGACCTAAGCTAGGTAAATGCATCAGTTTATATCATTCAAATAAGTATGTCATACTAGAAATTGTAATTTCTTCACTATGATTGCTATCAGTCAGAAAAAATCCTGTTTCCATCTACTGTATAATGCTCGTGACTAGTTTTTAAGAACCTTTTGCTCGTTCTTCTAGGCTTATTTTTGATTTAATATACTTTTATTGTAAGCCAATCATAATTTTATCTCAAGCTGGAATATAGTTGATCGTCTTTGGGATTTATTCATATCCTTTATTGTAAGTGTACAAAAATTGTATATCTACAAGAAAGCTGTATATCATTTTAACCAGGTCCACCTCTTCAATTTATAACAAGTTTTTTTTTTTTACCTCAGCCTAACTCACTCAACTCCTGATCTTCATGTACAAGTACTTCGATTACTTAGTTTTTATCATATATTCTTTATGTCTAATATTTCTTTCAATCTCTCCATAAAATCAACATTAAAACATGAAGCGTTTGTTTTATTTCTTTAAGTTACAGTAACAGGATGCAACCAAATTCTCAAGTGACAAAAAAAGCAACTATCGGTAAATTGACAGTAGCATCGGTTGAGGTTGTGTGTTTCGTTGATATTCTACTTTATTTTTCTTAGTGTTCAGTCACCATGCATCCCTCAGTCACATGTATTTTGAGGAGGAAATTAAGCGATAACAACTCACAGTGACAGTTTTTGTTACTATTTTGTTTAGTGCCATATCTGGTACCTCTACCTCTTGAGAAGTACCTCTTTTTGTTTAAACTCCCATTCCCTCTTGTTTACTTCTCTGTAAACAAACGTCGACCCATTCCTGAAATAAATCTTTAATATGTTATTTTGGACTGCCTATTTGTACCCCTTAACATCCTGGGAGCCTACCTGCAGCCGAAACAATAGGTAAAGTGTCAGGCCTTCCAAGACAAGAAGCTACTGGGAAACTACTAAAATACGGACTGACACAAACACACTTATGAAAAATAATATTGTAACTTTTAAATATCATACCACACTTTGTATATTTATAAATTTTAAATTATAAAAACAAAGAGTCTAAATGTCTTCCAAAATGTAACATGCATTAACTTGTTTTTAATTACAATGATAAATAAATGAGCAACATATGTGAGTATACGATTGGTTCATCGAATTCAAGTTTTGTCGTTTTAGGAGGAATATGCAATGCGGCTTTTAAGTATACCACTCGCCATATTGTAACATATTCACTGCTAATTTCTATTGAACTAGTTGGAAGGAGAGAGTTTGTGAAAAATTAAAGCCAATTTATTTGTTTTTTGAAAGCGATTATTGCTTACTAACTATATATATATACATATATATATATATATATATATATATATATATATATATATATATATATATACATATAAGTAAAACTGACTAATCAGACGAATGGGAAGTTTAACAATACCAAAGAGGTAACTTTTGGTGGTTCACAGGAGAGCATTAGCGACATAAAGGTCACAGGGGAGTATTTTGAAGCAATTGTTTGGAAGAACAGTATTGGGTCGGCTCTTTACGAACATCTATTACTGTGTTGTCAACAACGAGCCTGTTTCTTTCAATTGTTTTGTTGTCACCAAACCAGCTGAGTTTCTGTCCATTTTCTCACTAATTTTATTCAGGAATGTAAACTTTATTTTACATTATATGTTTTTATTACTGTACATATATGCTGTTAAATTCCATATAAAAAAAGGTTCATAAATGTATATTTGGCGTTGGTTTACTAATACCTAAAAATTAAAAATTTTCTATATTACAACTGTACTTAAAACTATCGTTTTCTTGTTAATTGGCAGTATGGCCAGTGCAGAAAAATACAAATATTGAAGCATCCACACACTCTACTGCCAAGCATTTTTTTTTTTTTAATTTTATAAAAATACTCGTATTGATATTTATGCTGTATTGATTTTAAAACTTCGAAGGAAACAGTTATGGGCCTAGTGGTCATATTTCGTATATTATGTAATTGTAAAGAACACCTTCAGTGTGTTAATTTATTTGCTCCAATTTTATAGTTAGTGTTAATTTGGATTTCGTTGGACATTACAACATTGGGTACTTATTTATTTTCATATCAATTCTAATATAATACACAGTAAACTTTTGAGAATACAATTTACAAAGATTCGAACCGACAGTTCAAAACTAATTAATATTGAAATGTATTTAACAAATATAGAAAGTAAATAAGTCAGTATTTTAAAATAATTTGAAAATTTCACATCTCAATTATTTGCAGTCCATTAACTTTTACTACCGAAAAAATCGTTGTATATACTTTTTTGTGAAATACTTAATTTGTTGAAAAATGAAAGGTGTATACATAAAATTAAAATATTTTATTTTATATTCAGTTATATTTTTGAGTTCAGTTCATTATATAATTATTATATTTTGAAAATATTGTAATCAGGCAGTGTAACCGTGTCATCTACCCAAATGTCAGATCTTTGAGGTCTGTTTATATTGGAAGGCTCCTAAGTGGTCCAATACATAAATACAGATACATAAATTTGTCATTCAAATACATGGACAAGGTCGGAGCAAGTTCGTCTAGGCAAGTCTGACCCTGTCCATGTATTTGAAATACGTCTGTATTCATGTAAGTGGGACCTCTTAGGAGCCTTCCAATGGAAAAGACCTGGAAAAGACATTTGCACAGGTCATACTTTTCTATGTCTCATTATAATTATAATCATTATGTGATTAATGTACTTCTTAAATCTAATCGAACGTGTCATAGATACGTATGAGAACGTAAACCAAACTTTTAACTATAATATAATGAAAATATTTTAAAATATACATAAAGTAAAAATTAAGATATGCTGCCCAGTTTATGCAATCTATTCCACTTTTATTTAGTTTTAAACATTTAATTGTAAAGTATTCTCTCCAGTCAAATTCTCATCAATTTATTATAGTTAAGTGAGGTGCAATTATTTTTGAAAAATTCGTATTTTTATTTTGATATATACTAGTAAAATCACATAACACTCATCATAATAATTTGTCACTTCTGCAGATTAACAGTTTCCAGTTTTATAGACAAAGGTTACCCAGTTAGAACCCAAATAGAGATGAAAAATATTTTGAGATCCATGAGCTGGTGGGGGCTACGGATATTTAGTTTTTAATATTTCTATTTCTGATGTTTTGAAAAATAAATAAATGCTTGGTTAGTTACAAAAACTACTTTCGAAAAATCTACTTTCTTCACATCCATTCGCAATCAACATTTGCTTATATCTAGACGATTGGTATCTTAATACCAATAAATGATAAACCGTCCCAATAAATAACAAATGTATAGTGTCTATAGCCACACATAGGTTCTTTAAACTTGACATAACATCTGTAAGTCTAGTGGCTTAGTAGTTGTGTTTGAGAACTTTTCCACCTAATCTTTCTGCAAGAATTATTATGCTGAAAAAATGCAGTGATAGACGAGAAGAAAATCAATTCAGTCACACACATTTGCATAAACATCGAACAATGCATGAATAACCAACCATCCACCAAAAATCCGATGTAATCACACAGCATAGTTCAATCTTTCTTAGTCCTATTTCATGCCTCCACAATTTACAAGTGTCTCACAAGTGGAGACAGAACAACATTTCTGCATACTGACGTTCCGGCTCAGGAGAACCGACTTGTTTTCACTTTATGAGAGTGAGTGGAATCTATTTGCATAAACAAACCTGTTGGGTAAACAGAAGAGCCGACAGAGTAGATGCTGCGTCAGTCGAGTGGTGAGGCAATCGAGTAGTATCTGGTTGGATCTCAGCGTTCCATATTGTAATTTGGCAATAGAGAACAGTTTGTGTAATTTATTCACTATAATGATTCTCCCCCTACTCTAAGTTCCCCGCACAGATAAATAGTCTATAGGGAATTGGCAGTTGGCAATGAGTACAGTTAAAGAGGATGTCGGCCTCTCCTTCAAAGTTTGGATGATACTATCTCATGGTTTAGCACTTGAAAATTCAAGGTAAATTAAAGTAAACTCACTCATATAACAATATTAACTTTAAATGAAAATTCGATTTATAATATTCAATCATCACAAGTATCGATAGTAAAATACTTAGGAATGCATATTGACTAAAGGCTAACTTGGAAATGTAACTTCTGGTCCGAGAGACAAAATTTAAATTTTATAACAAATAAAATTGATAGCTTTTAGGGTTTAATTCCAATCTCACCTTGAAAAAAAAAGTTATTACTGACATTATTTTGAATTAATCTGGACATATGGACTGCAGGACTGCAGGCTCTGAAAGTAATTAATTCAAACATAGACATAAATCATAGACGCCACTCTAAATTCTTGAGAACGATTGTTAGAGCACCTTAAATCATCAGGACCAACAGTAAGACAGGAAATTATTAGATAGAGTGAACGTTATTTGCTTAAACTACAAAATCATCCCAACCATCTAGTCATGAACTTATTGGTCAACTCTAATTCAGTGTACATGCTACGATAACTTAATTAGTATATTGGACGCAATATAGATTTCTTTAATAGTTTTTAGTGTTAACTACCGTTATCATAAAATTAAGTCAAAACAACTTAATGTCCCGATCATTATACAAATATATTTTTTTTAAATAAAGTTTCTCATTTAAAAATTTTAATATTTTAATAACACAAAAATACACGATTAGGCCTTATGTCAAATCGGATGCAAAGAGTATAAAATAAGCTTGTCGATTATACCATAAAGAATTAGATCAATATTAGGTTTTCATAGAGATTGATTGACATTTTTACTGCCTACAGCCGTGTCAATCAACGAAAACTTGATTGGTGCTTAATACACTTGGTTGCGCAATATGGCATATCACTTTGATTCAATTTTTAGTATTTTCCATTTGTGCTGAAAAATAAAAACTGTTTTAAAAAAGAAAAATTAGTTTTTAATTTGTTTTAAGGTTTAGGAAAGTATATTTTGGACAAGCCACGTACAATATTTACAGTTAAAAAATAATTTCTTCATAATAGCATATTATGTTATGATTATTGTTTTAAAACTTTTAGTGTTTGACGTTATTTGTTTGTTTGTTTATTAATTCGTCATAGTAAATATAACAAACACGTGTCTAAGCTTTATATCAGGGCGAAAAACATGTATAAGAAAATGAATGCATGGCGGGGAGTCACAAGAGAGTGACTATGTTTGAATGAGTGACAGGATGACAATGGAGGACCTTATCACTCCACTACAATGAAGACATCCGCTAGTGTGTTCTGTTACTACAGTCCATCAAGCTATGGTGGGGAGTCACACGAGAGTGACTATGTGCGAATGATTGAATGGATGACAATGGAGGACCCTCTCTCTCTACAAACAATGAAGACATCCGCTAGTGTGCTCTGTTACTACAGTTCATCAAGCTATGGCGGGGAGTCACACGAAAGTGACTATGTGCGAATGATTGACAGGATGACAATGGAGGACCCTCTCTCACTACAAACAATGAAGACATCCGCTAGTGTGCTCTGTTACTACAGTTCATCAAGCTATGGCGGGGAGTCACATGAGTGACTATGTGTGATTGAGTGACAGGATGACAATGGAAGACCCTTTCTCACTACAAACAATGAAGACATCTGCTAGTGTGCTCTGTTACTACAGTCCATCAAGCTATGGCGGGGAGTCACACGAAAGTGACTATGTGCGAATGATTAACAGGATGACAATGAAGGATCCTCTCTCACTACAAACAATGAAGACATCCACTAGTGTGCTTTGTTACTACAGTCCATCAAGCTATGGCGGGGAGTCACACGAGAGTGACTATGTGTGAATGATTGACAGGATGACAATGGAGGACCCTCTCTCACTACAAACAATGAAGACATCCGCTAGGGTGCTCTGTTACTACAGTTCATCAAGCTATGGCGGGGAGTCACATGAGTGACTATGTGTGATTGAGTGACAGGATGACAATGGAAGACCCTTTTTCACAACAAACAATGAAGACATCTGCTAGTGTGCTCTGTTACTACAGTCCATCAAGCTATGGCGGGGAGTCACACGAGAGTGACTATGTGTGAATTATTGACAGGATGACAATGGAGGACCCTCTATCACTACAAAAAAGAAGACTTCCGCTAGTGTGCTTTGTTACTACAGTTCATCAAGCTATAGCGGGGAGTCACACGAAAGTGACTATGTGTGAATGAGTTACAGGATGACAATGGAGGACCCTCTCTCATTACAATGAAGACTTCCGCTAGTGTGCTCTGTTACTACAGTTCATCAAGCTATGGCAGGGAGTCACACGAGAGTGACTATGTGTGAATGATTGACAGGATGACAATGGAGGATCCTCTCTCACTACAATGAAGACATCCGCTAGTGTGCTTTGTTACTAGTCCATCAAGCTATCTCGGGTAGTCACACGAGAGTGACTACGTGTGAATGAGTGACAGGATTGCAATGGAGGACCCTCTATCACTACAACAATGAATAAATCCGCTAGTGTGCTTTGTTACTACAGTCCATCAAGCTATGGTGGGGAGTCACACGAGAGTGACTATGTGCGAATGATTGACAGGATGGCAATGGAGGACCCTCTATCACTACAACAATGAAGACATCCGCTAGTGTGCTTTGTTACTACAGTCCATCAAGCTATGGTGGGGAGTCACACGAGAGTGACTATGTGTGAATGATTGACAGGATGGCAATGGAGGATCCTCTCTCTCTACTACAATGAGGACATCCGCTAGTGTGTTCTGTTACTACAGTCTATCAAAGCATGTGATCAGACAGGAATCTATGTACAAATATGGACAACAATAATTACCTATTTCAAAGTATTAATTTTATGTGATTTGGTTTTTTTAAGTAATAGATTTTTAGATGTTTCTAATGGTTTTATTAAATATCTTTATCTCCAATTTTTTTTATAAAAAAAAACTATAATATAATCAGAGTATGAATAAACAATTTTAATGGATAATACCTTCTACATAACTGCCATCCTTAGTTGTAGCAAAAACTGCATTCACTCATCACTTCTCCAAAATCCATATTCGCTATTATCTTGATCACTGGCATCCTAAGAATAAATAAATAATAGTAAATAAATGAATCCCAACGAAGATACACATGTTTATTCAATAATAACAATGGTTAGTAGTATTGCAATTTATTTAAATTTAAGAATATTTTGTATATTTTATAAGGTACAAGAAAACATGTAATAAATATTTCTTACCCTCATAGATTTACTTATAAGTCGGGGATTAAAAAAAAAAAGTAAGAAACATTTAATGTTCAAAAATTTATTTTCCAACAGTAATAAATGAACTTAACGTTTTCTCATGACAATAAAACTATCCCCCTTAGAGTATTTGTGTTAGTATTTATTCATCACTAGTTACATTCTTAAACTTATTATATTTAGTGTTCGTTTGGGTCACCAACTTGTCGGATAACTTGATTGAAATAGGATAATAACTTAAAATTACAAACTAGTTTTTTTCTGATTTTATTGTAAAACCTCGGAAACTGGTCATTCGGAAAAACTTTAATATGATATCGATTAAACTAGTGCTCTCCTCTGGCGGGTTTCCAAAGTATTTTAAGTTAAGGGTTATTAATAATATATTAATAAAATCAAAAACATTTTGTGGATAGGAACCCGTAAAGTTAGAATAGGACATCGGAACAGCAATAATAGAACAAAACAAATGTTAGCGTATCCTTTCGAATTAGCTAATATAGTATATAGAGCCGACAATACAAGCTGCAGGATGTCATATTACAGAGACCCCACACCAATGAACTCAATAAGGAAATCCGCAGGCCATCCACAGGGGAAAGGACTACTCCACTCTAGTCCACTTGATCAGGACCTCTGGGTCCTGGGCGGACCATCATAGATTCGGAACTATGTTGTTCAACCTAAGGAGTCTATACAAACCAAGTAGCGACTACGATAACTTGTTGTGCGTTAAATTTGTAGTACGATGAACTTGTTGTACGGTAGATTCGGTTATGTACGAATTTAATACGAACAATTTGTCATGCGGTAATTTTGTAGTACAGTGAATATTAGTGCGGTGTTTGTTTTTTTCTACGGTGATTGTAGTAGTGAATTACAGCTGGCGTCAGCTTATCTGGCACTTGACCGATCGATAAAATTCATGTAATAGCCTAACCTACTAAGTACTAGTAAGAACATCGTCTGCCGTCATGCGGGTTGCCTCAAATGTCCTCGCCCTCCGTGAAGGCGTTTCTGCATATGCTATGAAAAAATTATGTCTACATCCGTTAGTAGTTTGTTACACTTTGTATATTTTTTATGCGGCAGGTTTTAGTATGCTACGGGTATATTATGGTCCTTTTTTGTAATTTTATACACATGTACCGTGGTATAATTAGTTTTTACTGAGGTAACTGAGAATATTTGTAGGTATTGATTGTGGGTCAAAAACAATACATAACATCCTATTTAAAATTCCAAATCACCTCCGGTACCTGTACAGCCACCATTTTGTATTTTTTACAATTTTTTTTATTTTTAAAACCGTTTAATCTATAGAGTAGCCTATACATTAAGTATATACATTAATTTTTTAATATTGAAATAAAAAAATAAAAATCTTTTTAAAATATTTCAAATTGGTTCCATCACAATAACGCCACAAATGTCTTAATTGTAGTGTTTTGGATGAAAGTAATCAGTATAGATCGCTAATGTATTGTAGTGGTTGACTGGCACTGCACGACACCATGTCTGTACACTTTCACACGTAAATTATTGAATACAAAAATACTAAAATCTCGGTTGTTTGTCATCTTATTTTATGAAACGTTACTTTTTTGGACTGCAAATAAAATTTGCAATAAAAAGGTATTCTAGTAATGTTTTTGTATTTCTAACTTTTCAAAAGTTTTATGGATCTAATATTTTAGAGTCCCGCCATTTTGAAAATATTTTTGATTTTTTTATTACAGTAAAAAATGGTTTTAAATGGGTATACCAAATTGGAAGTCTATAGATTAAGTACTAGTTTTAAAAACAAAAAATAATTTGTAAAAAATACAAAATGGTGGCTGTACGGGTACCGGAGGTGATTTTTAATAGGATGTTATGTGTTGTTTTTGACACACAATAAATACGTAAAAAAATCCTCAGAGAGTTGTATAAATAGAATATTTTTCCTAATGCTGCTTTGATAATTTACCCATTATCATTGATTAAAATAGTATAATGAAGCAATAATACTATTAAAATAAAATTTTTGGTAGTTGCTATGAAAAATAGCAAATTGACTTTCCCATGCTCTCTTTTATTAGGTTATAATTTTTACATTGGCAATAATAGGGCCAATATTAACATTCAACAAGCAACACTAATTTTTAAATTCTGTTCTTTTAACATTGATTCTTAATAATGATGATTGATTCTTAAAAATGATTTACCAAAGAAATGGAATGTTAGAACTCAGTAAACTAATTCAAGATTCAGCTTAAAACTAAAACATTCACTTAAATTAATAAAATATATATGAGTAAAAATATATACAACTACAAACACAAGTAATACATTAACATTTAAAGCAGAGATACATCCAGGCAAAAGATTATTGTTCAACATTTTATCAAAGGAAAAAAACCAGAAATACCTGTTCTAGTGAAAGAAAAGAGCTCGTTGCTTAGGTTACAAGAGTGGGTACAACGAAAGGCCATCTTATCAAATCGGCGTTGACTGTACTTCGCTAGGTTCAACTGGGCCCTTAAACGTTTAATATTTAGTTCAAATTTTCAAATCAGAAGACGTGTAAAATACTACTTATGAATCAGTTATCAGGTATGTTTATTTATGAAAATTGTCTGCTTGAATACATTATTGTTTAAGCTCACCACGAATGTTGTTGGAGACCGAAGCCAAGAAATAAAAAAGGCACATACTGACAAAAATACAATTAATTTTTCACGTGTCAGTTTTGAAGGTTCAGTGACATTAAAAAGAAAAAATAATATTCCTCTTTCATCAATGTATACTTATTGCATTAAGAGAGGTTGTTAACAATTAATTGTTCACTCTTAGTTGTTAAAGGTTAAAAATCTTAAAAGGTTAAAAAATTAAAAAAGAGGTTAAAAATGATAATATATTTTGTATGTACATTATTAGTTTGTAATTTAGTTTCTATTATTATGAAATAGTATCGTCATATTATCTAAAGAAAATAACCCCTTTCCGTGCTCAATTAGTTTATATGCATATTATATCGACATCCTTGAAAAAAGAATTCAAATTATCCTGAGCGTAAAGCTTTTGAATATCCTAATTAAATAAAGTATTAAATTATTCAATAACAGACGAATCGCAATAAAAGCTACAATATAAAAATGGTGTGAATGCAGCATAAATATTTACGTTGCAACTAGAAAGTTTAATAATAATATCACGTCATTAGTTCAATTAAGTTGATATTTTACTCTTTTGATGAATAAATAAAAGGATAGTAAAATGTGAATAGATGTTAATTTATGAGTTTTACAAATAGTTCTATATACGTTTACTTGAACATGTTAAGCTTTAACACATATTAAATAAATCCTCTGTTGTTTTTGCTTAAAAAAAGAAAAAACTAAGTTAACCACACATTTCAGTAAATAAACCTGTTCCTAAGTAAAACATACAAAATAAATATTGTACTTTAAAAGTAATCCATATCCAGTAGTAAATATTTGTAATAATATTCATCCCTGGAGCGTTGTTTAATGTAAATATGTAACGTTGTTATAATTTAAAGTATTGTGATTGCTTTAGTGTCTAGAATTTCAATTAAAATACGATTGATTAAACAATTATAATATTTTACAAACTGTTGGTGATTTGTGCATCACCACCAAAAACGTTTTCAGGTCGGAAACAAATTTAAGTAAAGAACCATCTTGAGGACTGATAGCACCATTATATTTACATATAGGAATACTATTCTTTTTTAATTAGATTATTTAAATTTCTAACTTTAAAGTTCCTTTTACTACATTTTCCTAATTAATGAAAAATTACCTTTTGACTACTTTGAAATATGAGACTGAATGAATGAATGTTTATTGAAAGGCATATTTAAGTCTATTAAAACCTCTCTTCCACTCATCTTAACAGTTTTTGACTTTTTGATGTTTGCACCATCTCATAATATAGTTGTAATGTAAATGAAAATTTTCCAAATAAATGCTTATTTCAACCAAAAATTTTGACTAAAGTATAAATGCAACTGAATTGAGAATACACCTTAAGAACCTAAGAATATACTAAGAATTTATAATGTGCTCTTAAGAATGAAGGCAGAACAATAAAGCTATTTTGAAAACCAAATAGAATCCTATTAATAAGGTTTAATACATAACTATGTATTATTTATTGAATGGAACAACTTGACTTCAGAGCACTCTTACAGATGGAATTACGAGGAGTTTTGGAATGCTCGGGACCAATGGCGTGACGATGTAAGCTAGTTGCAGTCCAAGCAACCTTTAAATCTGGCATTTTTTCCACGTTTCAGTTCTTTATGTCATCTATTTCATAACCTATTTCTGAATCTGATTTGATATTGTGAATATGAGTGAGATTCCCTCATGTTATGATCTTGGATTTAAAAAAAATGTGTTTTACTGTCTTTTCCCTCCAAATGTTAATAGATTGTTATATTGTGTTATTGAAACAATTAAAAATATCTCTTAAAATATATTTTCTTGTACCTCTCAAAGTAATTACTGTCGGTCTTAAAGTCCGACAATTCATTAAATACAATATAATTTGGTGACTTTATGTAGTTATATTACTACCTTTACTCCGTTGAGCAGCTCAAATAGCATTGAACATCATTCATGTTTTCGGTATTTATAATACAACATTCAGCTATAAAATGCGAAGTTGAAATCCAACATGAGTTTCGTCTTTAGGTTAAGACATGACAAGTAAATACAATCATTATTATTAGAAGTAAAAATTGACAGGCTTGTCGAAACACATGTCACAAACTGTCTCACCGGTAGTAATAGATAGACTGGAGGTGTTCTTATCTCAATAAATAATAACGAATGAGAAACGTCAGTTTAGTTCACATAAAATGTTTAACTCTCATTAAATACAATAATCATCAATCAGCTATTCTATGCTCTCCTTATTAAACTACCTGTGATTAACATAAAGACTTAACTTTGCGTTTGATAGCTGGAGATAAATGATCTAGCTAAACTCCTTAACGGAACAAAATAGTATGTTGTAACAGTTATTAATGGTTAATAGCTGACGGGCTAAACTACTACATAAACAGGAATCGTATCTATTTACTGTATGAAAGTATCCCCAGGAGTCAGAGGAGCCACAACTAACAGACAAAATTACTACGAAAAGTCCCGAGTGGTCATAAACGTTGTTGAGATAAGGTTAGGCCATGAGAAAGGATTAAAATTACTACGAAAAGTCCCGAGTGATCATAAACGTTGTTGAGATAAGATTTAGGCCATGAGAAAGGATTAAAAGTCCCGAGTGGTCATAAACGTTGTTGTGATAAGGTTAGGCCATGAGAAAGGATTAAAATTACTACGAAAAGTCCCGAGTGGTCATAAACGTTGTTGAGATAAGGTTAGGCCATGAGAAAGGATTAAAATTACTACGAAAAGTCCCGAGTGGTCATAAACGTTGTTGAGATAAGGTTAGGCCATGAGAAAGGATTAAAATTACTACGAAAAGTCCCGAGTGGTCATAAACGTTGTTGAGATAAGGTTAGGCCATGAGAAAGGATTAAAATCGATCTGTTGTTATAAGTATATATTCTTGATAAAAGGAAAAGCATTAACTTTGTTAAGAATAAATTAAATAATAGGTAGAAAAAAATAAAGAAAATAATAATCCTTTTCTTATGAATAAAGAAAAAAATAAATCAGTTTAGATGAATAAAAAATTAAGTTTATAAGATAGTCACTAAAAAATTGCAATAGTCACTATTACAATCCACAGTGACATTTATACAGGGTTTCTAGTACACTCGTTATATTGTCAGGCACGGGTAGCGGAGCCGTCGCAACAGTGACTCCGAAACGCTTCAACGTAATCATTGTAAATCTAAGACTAATATTCAGTAGTAGGCATAAGACAAAAACAATTTATTTTCCATTAGTATACAATCTTGTACATCGGACTAGTCAAAACTTGTATTTTAAAATTATTATTACCTAATTATTTACAACAGCTATCTAGATGCTACAACCTATCACAGTGGCCCAATGACATTGTTAAAAAACTTCTTCAACAGAGTAAAATACATTATTGATCAAAAGATTCTTAGCAGAATTCAAGAAAATATTGTCGAATGTTATTTTTATTACTATATTTTATAAAATGTATTGATTGCTTTATATATTTTGTCAACTGTTCAAATTTACAAGTATTGTGAGGTGGGTATACTAAGAAATTCTGTCTAGTCACTATAGTTGGTGATTTCAAATTTATTTTTATTTCTTAGAAAATATTTTCAGGTTTCAAAAATAAAAAGACTAGGAAAGCTCATTATTTATCCTGCTTTATATTTATCTATATAAACGCCTACAATGAAGTCTGAATGGTTTCCTATTCAGGCATTATTAAAAGGCAAAGTATATTAAAACATTGTTATCGAATTCTCGTTAAGTTATTTAGATACTATAAAAAATAATATACATTTTAAGGGCATAATAGCGTGTTTAGGTAGTATTTTTATATTTATACTCTTATGACCAACGATTTGTGTTTTTATCTTTGGTTTTGTGGTCAGTTATTAGTTTTGTCTTTTTAATTTATTGATTCAAAGAAATAATTACACTTATTTGAGGTTATATTCTGTCAACTCTCAGTAGTGTGTACAAAGTTTCATTAATACAGTAAAATTAACGCAACAAAAAGCCAGGCATTATGTTAATTTCACAAGCCATTTATAAAATACAGGCTATTAAAAAAAAAATAAATAAAAACATTTAGTAAATTCCAACATAATTTACCATATGATTTACATTGTCCATAAGATTAACATTGGAGGACTACAAAATTGTAATAATCATGTAGACTATGGGTTATTATAAAATAACTAGGAATACATTACTTTGTTTTGTTATATCATTTTAGTTTTACAAATAGAATAGTATAATAAGAAGTGAATGGTCTTGTTCAGTGCGATGTGTGATACGCGAGTCATGTGTAGCGGGTTGTCGGTCCTGCAGTGCCGTCAGTCCAGATATCACTGATACGTGACTCATGTGTAGCGGGTTGTCGGTCCTGCAGTGCCGTCAGTCCAGATATCACTGATACGTGAGTCATGTGTAGCGGGTTGTCGGTCCTGCAGTGCCGTCAGTCCAGATATCACTGATACGTGACTCATGTGTAGCGGGTTGTCGGTGCTGCAGTGTCGTCCAGTCCAGATATGACTGATACGTGAGTCACGTGTAGCGGGTTGTCGGTCCTGCAGTGCCGTCAGCCAGATACCACTGATACGTGACTCATGTGTAGCGTGTTGTCGGTGTTGCAGTGCCGTCAGTCCAGATATCACTGATACGTGACTCATGTGTAGCGGGTTGTCGGTCCTGTAATGCCATCAGTCCAGATATCACTGATACGTGACTCATGTGTAGCGGGTTGTCGGTGCTGCAGTGCCGTCAGCCAGGTATCACTGATACATGAGTCACGTGTAGCGGGTTGTCGGTGCTGCAGTGTCGTCAGCCAGATATCACTGATACATGAGTCACGTGTAGCGGGTTGTCGGTGCTGCAGTGCCGTCAGCCAGATATCACTGATACATGAGTCACGTGTAGCGGGTTGTCGGTGCTGCAGTGCCGTCAGCCAGATATCACTGATACATGAGTCACGTGTAGCGGGTTGCCGGTCCTGCAGTGCCGTCAGTCCAGATATAACTGATACATGAGTCACGTGTAGCGGGTTGTTGGTCCTGCAGTACCGTCAGCCAGATATCACTGATACATGAGTCACGTGTAGCGGGTTGTCGATGCTGCAGTACCGTCCAGTCCAGATATCACTGATACGTGACTCATCTGTAGCGGGTTGTCGGTGCTGCAGTGCCGTCAGTCCAGATATCACTGATACGTGACTCATGTGTAGCGGGTTGTCGGTCCTGTAATGCCGTCAATCCAGATATCACTGATACGTGACTCATATGTAGCGGGTAGTACATCCACCATATAATTATAAAACTTGTGAAATTATTTTGTAATAAAATATTTCTACTCTTCTTCTACTCTATTCATTTCAGCTCTTATTTTCATGATTTTTCTCTTATTTGGGGATTCACAAAATTACACGCCTTGTTTTTGAGTTCCATAAATGATTCATATTCATGAGACTTTCTAATACATTGTTGTTTAATATAACGGAATAAACTGTTATACAGTTTACCAACTAATGTCTAGTTTCCTAACATCAAGACGTAATGACGTTTTAAGTTAAGTTATTAGTTATGAAATGTCAAAAGTGAGAAGGATCCAAATAAATAGAAAATTATAATGGTAAAATTGTAAACCAAATATCACATGTAAAAAAATTTGTAACATTTAATATATCTAAAAAAAATAGTAATACTGTAATAGAATTACTTTTAAAGGGGTGAAAGGAATCAAATAAATAAATTACCTCTGAATAACTTATTCTCTCTTTTCCTTGTGTCTTGAACAGAACTTGCGATCCCAATTTTCAATAATTTGACTGCGATCCAGATGGCTTTCAGATAAAGGTTTTTGTTTCAGACTCACTTTACTATTTTACTATCACGGTTAAATGCAATGCAATATTAGAATCACCTTTAGAATTCAATACTACAAGCTAATTGAACTCGTCTATTCAGAGAACAAATCCTTTTTAAATAATTGAACTCGATTATTCAGAGAACACACCCTTTTTAAATATGTATATTCTTTAAAAGTTTAATTCAAGTATAATATGAACAATTTTAAATTGCATGGATGAAACGTTTTAAAACTATCGGTGTTATGGAATCAGAACACTTTCGAGCTTTCAGTTCATAAAAAGTTAAAAGTTAAAGATTGTCTTATTTTACCAGGCGAAGTTAGGGCTAAGGAGCCCTCTCTAACACTTAACCTGGGGACCAACGGCTTTACGTGACTTCCGAACCACGGGAGCGGCAGGGCAAAATCTATAAGTGGTCACATCGGGAATCGAACCCGGACCACCAGCGTGGCAGACCAGTGCCTTAGCCCCTTATCTACGGCCGCTCATAACAAATTTAAATAAGTAAAATAGTTTTATAACTATACCATGGAAATGTATTATAATAACTGTATGATACTTATAAAAATAATACAAATACACTACTAACAGTGGCCCAATTACTGCAATCAAACACTGCTAATATTAAACCCTCTTATATACAGACATAATAATCTTAGACCCACCCTTGAACATCCACGACTACCAACACCACACCAATACTGCCAACTCTCACCCAGTCAACTTCGAATCTGCCCTCCTACGTACGAACAAATGGGCTATATATAGTTGATGATTCACCCCATCAACGACCGACTTAACTACCCATCCTTAAACATTCATGACAGTGGGCCGTCAGTTTACGAACATTCATACTGTCGATGGTTACTTATATGTAAGAACACACTACTTATGCTTGTGCAAAAGTACTTCAAGATTGAATCTTATAAATTCTAAAAAAGATTAATATCAAATACATTTTGAGAAAATAGCAGTAAATAAACTTTTAGAAGACTTTTTTTGCAGCTTCTACAATTGCAATAATGTTTGGCAATCAGGACTGTTTGAAACATTCAACCTCGTACTCGGAAATGTGTTAAGTTTTTTAAAGTTCCATAACTCACTTCTATTGCCTAATTATATAGAAAATAGGTGATAGTAACAAACCATAACAATATTGAAAGTATGTTTAACATGATCCTTTCAACCACCCGGGCTCTTTTGTTTAATAAACTTATTTAATTTTTGCACATAACTATTATTATTTTCTAAAATAATTATTACACAACAGATAATTATTTTTCATCCTTACAAACCAAGTTGCGAACGTCAACTTTGTTTTGTTTTCATTGAGTTATATGATACACAATAGCCTCTTCAAGCAGATGTTTTACAGGATGAAAAATAAACAATGTTGATTTTTCTCTAGGGGTGATTGAGGGGAGAAACAAACCCGAGGCCACAGGACACCACAGTTCTACCTCCAGTGGTCGTTGGCTTTGTGCTTGTGGACAAGACCGTGAAGCGAAACTAACTAAAGTGCATCCTCTGACAGAAGACTCGCGGTGGGTCGGGTGGGGGGATGGAATGCGCGGTGCGGTGCACCGGAGAGTGGCGGCAGCAGTCAGTCGAGTGCGGTCCCTGAGAGTGTGAACGTACAGCTGTGCGGTCCCGGCATACGAGAGTGTTTTCGAATTCGGAGAAACATGTCTTGAGATATTTGTGCAATTTTTAAACAGCGTGTGTCAGTTATTTTTTCAAGCAGTGGTCTTTGAAATATATATAAGACAAAAATTTTAATCCAGACTTTTTTAGATATTTTATTTTTTTAGCTGTGTTGTACTGAATTTAATCAGTATAGTAGTTTAATTTTCCTTCCATATTTCCTGACACACTTTTCAATTTAAAAAAGATAATATTCACTTAAAAAAACTTCTCCAGGGATGGTAGGCATGACCGAGAGCGTGGTCGCTGGAGGAGGCAGCTAAAGTAATAGAATTCCCTGTGACTGAGTGCTGGAGAAGTCCAGAATGAGGGAAGACAAGGGTGGTCGATGTGAGAGGGCGACACACGCTTGGCTCTGTGGACTGTGCTTAGTCAGCGTGCTCACAACGGTGTACTTTGTGTACAAGGAGACACTGCTGGAGTCTCGCCTGGAGATCCTAGAGCGAGAGTTCATGGCTATGCAGAAGACCGTTCCAGGAGACCTCCTGGTGGAACGGCTCCGTCGGGAGGTTGGGAGACGATACCAATCACACTCCAGAGTCGTCAGGGACCTGCCCAGCGACTGTGCATGTCCAGGTCAGTAGTTTACAAGTCTCCTTTTATATTACCATATATGAAGGTTTATAAGGATTAATTAATGTTTTCGTAGTTGGACTTAATCAAACACTCCCACATCGAAAAAAGCATCATTCAGTGTCCGTGATTATATATAATCACATCGGATAAAGGAAAAATGACTTTCCTAATTTTCCGTCATCATCTACATCAAAAGAGTAAATAAACTATCGTTAAAAATAAAACAATATTTATATTATCAAACTGTAATATTAATATATAATCTTATTTGAACACATTCACTTTTATTTAATATTCTGTGACACTTTTACTATACAATATAAAGGCATAGTATAGATCTGAAATAAGTTTTCGTTAGGAAAAAATAATCAGTAATTGAAATAAATATTACCTAGAATAACATTTTAAAAATCTCCATAGTAATGAAACATGGAGTACAACACCCAGTGTTCGTCGTCAATTGCCACTTTAATCAGTTCATATTTGCCATTAACTCAATACTCTATATTATACCTTTTTATTTATTACATGTATAACTGTGCACAATACATTATACATTTATAATTCATAGTTTTTCGACACTTGTTAGGCTTGTTTCGCAGTTAACTTTGAACAATCGCGTTCAACTCTAAGTTATTAGATTATTCTAAATGTGGGTTACTCTTGGAGTGCCCGCCATTAATTTTATTAAAATTATCTAAGTGCAATATAACATTTATAATTATAACTTTAAATTCTAATTGTTTTCCATCTGATATAATTTTTTTGTGGTTTATATATAACCTGAAAAAAGGTTTGTATTAAAGAAAGTAAAATACTGTTCAATGTAACATTTAGAAACTAAAAAACATAGCTTTAAATTTTAATGCTTTTTCATCTGATATAGGTTTTATGCTTTTAAAATAACCTACCAAATTTGTTCCATTCAAGGGACCAAAAGACAAAATAAAAGTTGGAAATAGAAAAACAAATAAAGACTTTATGTAGTCTATTATTGTTGTTCATATAAAAGGCAATAAATTAAACGAGCAGTTCAATTCGTTCTTATTACATGGTGCAATGTTTTCTTGTTTGATAATTTCTTTGATTCGTAGTCTTCGGTTGGAATTGTGTTACTCCGCTTTATACTGTATAACATAAACTTCATTTCTTATAGCCCCCCGAGTTGCAGACGTCCATTCGTAAACATTCAAGCTCTAGCAATGTATGCAGGCTTACATCACATTGATAGAGTTATTATTATACAGGCTTATATAACATTGCTAGATTTATTATTACACAGGCTTATATCATATTGCTAGAGTTATTATTATACAGGCTCATATAACATTGCTAGAGTTATTATTATACATGCTTATATCACATTGCTAGATTTATTATTACACAGGCTTATATAACATTGCTAGAGTTATTATTATACAGGCTCATATAACATTGTTAGAGTTATTATTATACAGGCTAAATCACATTGCTAGAGTTATTATTATACATGCTTATATCACATTGCTAGATTTATTATTACACAGGCTTATATCACATTGCTAGAGTTATTATTATACAGGCTCATATAACATTGTTAGAATTATTACTATACAGGCTAAATCAAATTGCTAGAGTTATTATTATACAGGCTAAATCACATTACTAGAGTTATTATTATACATGCTTATATCACATTGCTAGATTTATTATTATACAGGCTCATATAACATTGTTAGAATTATTACTATACAGGCTAAATCAAATTGCTAGAGTTATTATTATACAGGCTAAATCACATTACTAGAGTTATTATTATACATGCTTATATCACATTGCTAGAGTTATTATTATACAGGCTCATATAACATTGTTAGAATTATTACTATACAGGCTAAATCACATTACTAGAGTTATTATTATACATGCTTACATCACATTGCTAGATTTATTATTATACAGGCTCATATAACATTGTTAGAATTATTACTATACAGGCTAAATCAAATTGCTAGAGTTATTATTATACAGGCTAAATCACATTACTAGAGTTATTATTACACAGGCTTATATCACATTGCTAGAGTTATTATTATACAGGCTCATATAACATTGTTAGAATTATTACTATACAGGCTAAATCAAATTGCTAGAGTTATTATTATACAGGCTAAATCACATTACTAGAGTTATTATTATACATGCTTATATCACATTGCTAGATTTATTATTACACAGGCTTATATCACATTGCTAGAGTTATTATTATACAGGCTCATATAACATTGTTAGAATTATTACTATACAGGCTAAATGAAATTGCTAGAGTTATTATTATACAGGCTAAATCACATTGCTAGAGTTATTATTATACATGCTTATATCACATTGCTAGATTTATTATTACACAGGCTTATATCACATTGCTAGAGTTATTATTATACAGGCTCATATAACATTGTTAGAGTTATTATTATACAGGCTAAATCACATTGCTAGAGTTATTATTATACATGCTTAAAACATATTGCTAGATTTATTATTACACAGGCTTATATCACATTGCTAGAGTTATTATTATACAGGCGCATATAACATTGTTAGAATTATTACTATACAGGCTAAATCAAATTGCTAGAGTTATTATTATACAGGCTAAATCACATTACTAGAGTTATTATTATACAGGCTTATGTCACATTACTACAGTAATTACACATTATAGAAAAACAATACCAGAATTTTTGGGTGTTCATCAAGTCACCGGCAAAGGTTAGGTAGTCATATTTTGTTTCTATTTAAATAGTATTTATATTTCATTGAATATACATATAACGCTAATATTTTTAATCTTCAGTTGTGTGTTTCATACCTGTTTCACCTGGATTAAAGTTATATACTCTTTGAGATATTTGGTGAATTTTGGAATCCTGCTTTTTAGGAATACATCTTTTCACTTCTTTATATATCAATCCAATTTTAAAAAAACATAGAACTTATAATCTGTGTTCTTTTAACGCAACCATTCTTATTACTTAGAACTATATATAAATAAAAATTAATATACGTTAGTCCTACACATACACCGTCCATCCGATCGTTATGACACTTTAAAAAATGTTGATTATACTCCCGGGAAGGTTTCTGGCGTGGTTTTATTCACACCCGACTGGAGGGCTCCGCCCCACTGGCCTTAAAGTTTCAGTGTTATTCTAGTGGAGTTGTTTTATTACCTGATTAATAATCTGCTGTTAAATTAAAAAATGAAAATTTTGAAATAGGCCAAGTAATACTTTTATTAATATAAAGTTTAATTTTAATAAAACTATATACATATGTTTATACTGTAGCCAAGCGCAGGTAAATTACTAATATATTTATAAATTACTCATTTGGGATGACATTTTATCTTTTACATTTTTATTTCTTACATAACCTCTAGTGAATGTAAGAAACCAATAAACTAAGGTAAATAGAAGGCGGCCGATCCGTTAAAACATTATGGTGGCTCATATATATATATATATATATATATATATATATATATATATATATACATATATATATATATAGGTGTTTAAAAATAACACTCTTTTTTGTGTTGATAGTTGTGTAAAAGACGTAGGGTTGACCAGTGGGTTTACCAGTGGGTTGACCAGTGGGTTGACCAGTGGGTTGATCAGTGGGTTGACCAGTGGGTTTACCAGTGGGTTTACATCGCATTCCTATGGTTAGTATTGTGTATTATATGAAACATTCCCTGTGCTGTCAACCACAGTCAAAGATATAATTACATTTTGATTCAGCACATTTTACTAAATAGCCCTTAATTCATGATTAGATTTTCATCTTCTAGCTTGTACACTATTCAAATTACACAAATCAAATCAAGGTTTACCAATCATCAATTACACAAGGTCTAGCAATGGGTTTACATTACATGTTATTGATGCACAATATATAAACATGTCACTTGATGTGTTATGAATGCTAATATATCCATGGGCTACTAGTAGGCTTACATTTTTAATCTGGGTATGATTATAAATTGAATAAATTTCAGCTAATGAACATCGAGATGGTGTATTTTTATCCGGTTGCACACATATTTTATGATAAGTTTGAATTTTGTCGATCTTTGTTGATATAGACAGTAATACATTCTGTTATGTTTTTTCTTCTCAGATATTGAGCTGCTAGCTTAAATAGTAACATTTTATTACTATGTTTAATATTAAACACGAAAAAACATTTAATTTGTTTAATATCGAGAAGTTGTACTAAAACGATTATTTCAGTAATCACTAGGTGATACTATTACAATTAAAAGATAAAATTTCTTAAGACGATATCAATTTCAAAGCAATGTAATAATTATATTTGGGGCAGGCTATAGTCAAAGGCTTTATTTTTCAAATTATTTTTATTAGTTTTGCATTAAATATTCATATTTGTGTGTTTTTTGTTGTTGAGATTGTAACAAATATAAATTTTTCATACAAAACTAAAAATAATCTGAAAAATAAAAACAAATCCAAAAAATACTAAGAATGACGAAAATAAATCAGGAATTTACATTGCAATAACTGTAACAGTAAATACAAAAGCCAAACAAAAAGTAAAATTAAAAAATATTCAAGCACATTTTTAACACATAAACTTTAATCGAGAAGAATATCTGTGATTGCCAACCACTGCATTAATAAGGGACAGTTTTTAATATTGGTTTAAAATTGTTTATTTTTATCAATTATAAAAAATAAAATAAAAAAATAAAAAATAACTAATACAGCTCCATCTTTAACATAAAAACAAGTAACTTTAAGAATTTTGTTATTACTTTTACCATTATTTATTCGTGTATTGGCTGTTCCACTGCGGGTTTATCCATTTTTTAAAACACACGAAGAGCTCTGTCAAACTGAGTAACTGTCAAATTTCTATTTTCCACATTATGAGCGTTATCCTATGGCAATTAGGATTTTTATGGCCTCTCCATTCTTTAATTCCACATCCACAAAACTAAGTGAAAGTGTTATAGGCATACTTAAATGTTGAGTTATTCGATGTTTTAGACCTATAAAGAGCTGAAAATGATATCAATACTACGTGGTTCGGAATCCACACTAAGCTTTAGTTCCCTTACTTTTCTTAGCAAAGAAATGGATCTTTATAAGATCAGTCAACCTTAGTTAGTAACTGGACTACATTGGTCATCTGCAATAGTACTGCACTCATCCCACTCATTGAGGATGTGATTCATATTTGTCTTGATATACGCAGAACCTGTGTTGGCGTTTATTTGAAAAATCTGAATATCATTGCTAAAATATCTTAAGTAACTGACAATTTTAATATATTTAATAATATATGAACAACATTTGCATGAACCACAAATCATAATTGAAAGTATAGAGGAAGTGTATAATTAAAATGTCCTGTAAAAGGTATGGAGTGATCATTAATGTCTGAGGCCACCGTTCCCCTCTCAAGAGTAGCGTGCCGAGTAGGAGTCTCAGATGGAGTCTTTGCCTATCTTTACGATACACCGGCTAGTCTGGAAATAAATAAATAACTGTGTTCAGGTCGCGGAAGAGCTCTCGCCGGATGCTGTGAGCTCGTTCACTGCCGTGCCAGCAGTGACTCACGCACGCACGCATTACACACGTTGTTTGGTCCAGCATCGTCTTTACAGTTAGCGACTTTGAAGTCGAGCTGACGAACAAAGCTCGGCTTCCCAGAATTACACGCCTCCTTACCTTCCCACCCTGACGGGGATCCCCATATTGGTTTCGTATATTCCTTTGAAGCCGGGCAGTGGAAATAGTTAATAGCTTCCCCTAGAACGTTTTGTTCCGCCATTAGACGGGGGATGAACAACTTCCTTTGTTGTAATCCTAAACTAATTAAGTCCAAATTACTTTTAGCGTAACCATTAACATAAATTGAGCGCATATATATTTTGAAAATACAGGTTATTCAGTGCTATATAACATTTTGATGTGCGGCTTATATCTTCCTTAAGTTATCTAAATATCTTCTTTAAAGTTGATGTTGTTTGTCGTTAAAGAGGAGGAAAAGTAAAAATAAAAGTATCCTATCACAAAACATCGAAAAACCACTCATCCATTAAATTTGCACTTTAAATTTATCCAAAATAGCAGTAAGGACACAACAAATAGTGCTGGGTGGTGACCCACACGTTTTGCTCCACACACACAGAACTAACGGTATTTCTCACATACCCCCACCCCCTCCCTCCCACCGTAAGGTGTTGACGATTCTCCATCCAATCTGAGTTATTGTTTTCGCATCTGAGACTCCACACTCTGACGTAACTTAATGTGAAACTTTTGAACATTTATGAATTGCGTCTGCCAACTGTTGAGTTTGAAATATATTCTGTAAAATTAATTTCTTATGAAAAAATGCGGCCGGCTGCTTTAATCGAATTGCAGATAAAAGAAACGTGTTCCGTCCATCAAATGGCTCCATATGGTATCTAGCATTAGAAGATTTATTTATAGTTTCTACTGATAAGCTGTATTTAATAGACGTGCTGTACTAGCTTTGGGAGGTACTACACAATTGGCCAATCTTAATGATTTCCACAGAATTGACTCTTTGCGTCTTACTTATGGAATGTTTAAACTCCTTAGCAGAAGAAGATACGATAACAATTATTATAGAACTACTTTTATGATATTAGATTCTACTAACTCTACTAATGACCTCTCTAAAGTGTGCACTACTTAGCAACATAGAATTGTATTACTTGCTAAATGAGTGACAGAACAATGTACACCAAAGTTGTGTGATGGATCCCTACATTTATACAGCTTGATGCTTTAAATTGTTAGCCACCGTTTTTAAATTAATTATTGACTTGCTTAGGTAGCTCTTGACTTGTATTAACTTCTTGTTGCTGAGGTGTTAATTATGTATAAGTTCATCGCCATTAAACATTTTTACAATTATAATTAGTCTCCATGTTGTTAAGAACTAAACATTCTAACACTGTTTTAAAAGTATATGGAACTTTCTTAAATAATGTGCGAGAACTGTAGATCATCTGTGGCATCATTTCTGTCTCTAGTTGGTCTGAATGTTGATGGTTTACACAAAATGTACAAGCACACAATAGAAATTTCTGGATAAAGCTCTTCAGATATCGTTGGTGAACACTTTACACAGGAAGGGGCTTGTAGAGTCCTGAGGAAGATCGTATTTTACTGTCTAAACCCCCCTTCTCTGCAGCCTGGTCATACTTTTGTTAGCCTGTTAGTTCTCAATTGATTTAAGAGTCAAGGAAGGAAACAGCAAGGAAGCATAGCTTCTCAGGAATGACATCTTCTCTATTTATATCACAAACTTTAGGTAGATCTGTAATGCTGCATCAATTTTATTCATTTTATTCAATCCATTCTGAATTGTTTTAGAGCAATAACCTGATAATAAAAGTTATAACCAAGTCTAAAACAAGCCTAACTAGCTTGATTCAGGTGGTTTAACCAACCTATCTATAAGATAAGTTATATTCTGTTTTATCTTATGATTTCCTGCAACTTTAAAGAGTGATTTTTCTGTTGATTGTCCAATCTGCTCCTGTGTATTACTTACAATCAAAGCACGTACCACAGCTATTTTTAAAATCCATTGATGGTTCACGAATCGTCGTATTTCATTTAAAACTAAGAAGCAATTCTTTTACTTTCCCCAATATATTTTATAAAATTTGAATTTTCTTTACTGTAGTATGAAATTGTCTACTTTAGTGATAGCTACTTCCGGCATCTTAATCTTGATTGTTGAAACTAGACACTTTGACGTTTTGAAGCATTTGATATCATGCTAACTTTAGGAACACAAACGGCTTTTGACTAACATCCGAAATAATATTAGTAGCCCAGACCTATTAAAACTCATTATTCGTGTGGGATTAGTAATTTCACATCTTATAGCTCGTATTTGAATGTTTGTTTTGAAAATTAATAAATCGATAACGTTTTTACAATGTTTTTTAATGTTTACACTTTTGGTAGTGCAAAACGGAAGTTGAAAAATGTATAAAATATTGTTGGTTTTGGCCACATTACAAATCTTTGATAACTACAAGATCAAAATATGGGCCCCCTCGTCCTCAAAAAACGATTTTGGGAAACACTTGTCGTCTCAAAATATACACCAATTGACACAAAATTAAATTTTTATTTGCCCATAAATTCAATATAAAGAAGGAAATAATGAAGAAAAAAATAAGCTATAAATATCTGAGTCATAAATCTTGATCTTTTGGTAACGAGAAGACAGGCACCAACAAAAAAGGCCCCCCACTGGGTGAAGCGAAATGTAAAGAATAATTATTTTATTACATGTCTCAAAAACATCATACATTTGTTTTATATCTGTTCAAATGGAATAACTAATAATTTATTATTGTTCTTTTATTAAGTTGTAATAAACTAAAGGTTTTAACAACAATTAGTAATATTTGGGATGTTACAAGAAAATTAACGTTAAAAACTGTAGCGTTTTCACTGAAAAGCTTTGATTCCATCATCTTCCATTGTATAAAAATATTTTAATGAATTTTGTGGGCCAAAGTAACCAAAACTTATGAAAATAAAAATTACATAGCTGTGGGCTTTAAAAATGAATTTTCTACCAAGTATTTACTGTGTATTATAATAAAAACATTTAGAAAGCACACCACCTTTTGGATAACTTTACGACAGACATACATTTTACATATTCATTGATACGACCAAACAATTTAAAATGCATTGGAATATTAATAATACTCCGATACAAAATAGGTATTTTATTGCAATCTTAAACATTTAATGAGATGGCCTTGATTAATGTGGGGAAGCATTACCATTACGGCATTAATGTGGGGAAGCATTACCATTACGGCATTAATGTGGGGAAGCATTACCATTACGGCATTAATGTGGGGAAGCATTACCATTACGGCATTAATGTGGGGAAGCATTACCATTACGGCATTAATGTGGGGAACCATTACCATTACGGCATTAATGTGGGGAATTAATGTGGGGAAGCATTACCATTACGGCATTAATGTGGGGAAGCATTACCATTACGGCATTAATGTGGGGAACCATTACCATTACGGCATTAATGTGGGGAAGCATTACCATTACGGCATTAATGTGGGGAAGCATTACCATTACGGCATTAATGTGGGGAAGCATTCCATTACGGCATTAATGTGGGGAAGCATTACCATTACGGCATTAATGTGGGGAAGCATTACCATTACGGCATTAATGTGGGGAAGCATTACCATTACGGCATTAATGTGGGGAAGCATTACCATTACGGCATTAATCATATTAAACTAGAAAATCGGATATATTTTGGAATAATGAATATCTCCAATGTCCAATTGCGAATAAAATCAATCTAGTGTTGATGAATTAGATTATATTAATCAATAAAATGAACCTAAATAAATATAGTGCAGTGGATTACGAAAGGAAGAAATATTTGCCCTAAATTTGCAAAATTACAGGATTTTGATTATAAACAGAAATCCAATATTTAGATTCATGAAAACAAACATAGCGGCAAAACAAACAATCATATTGACCTTTCACCAACAAAATGGGTTTTTGCAAACATGACAGTCCCACTTCATGTTCACAGTCAATATAAATAAATTAGACTACTTAATGTGAAAACCCATGTTACTGTTTCACAGTAAATGTATTCCTAAAAGTAAATGAAACTGAAAAATAATTTTATTTTTGGAATCATAATAGGTTGAATGAATTATTTAAATAGATACGTTTTTGACAATTGTTAAAACAGTTTATTAATGTTTTTTCAAAAGCAATTTGATCTGAAACAGTATTTAATACAAACAGTATTTAATCTAAAAATGTAATTTCTAATCAATGTTTGAATTTTGGTGCTATATTATTTCAGGATCGGTTAAAAAAAGGCACGTTTTTTATCAACAATAGTTACGTTGACCTTTCATCTGGCACGATGAAATATGCCTTATAAAACTCTTAAACTGAGAATCAGTGGTGATGAGAATCAGAATCCCATGATATCGGAAAAATATTTGCATGTCTATGCGTGCAATTTTGTCATAATAAACGGAGGTAGAGTACACCTTTCCCACTTTTTTGGCCCTTGTGGACTGGCATGATTGACAACTGCGACCAGTCCACAAGCACTCGACGCTCTGCAAAGCGGACAGTCCACAAACTGGTGTTGTTTAGCATGAATACGAACAATGTGAATAATTAGTTTATCTCTGCTTTAAATCAAATATGCTTATCTGTGATTTTAAATGATATGATACACAGCTCAAAAGTATCGTGATGAGAAACAATATTCAACAAAATATGAGTTCCTCTCATAGCGCTAATTATGAAAATATACACTTATGATATACGTTACTATGCAATATTAAACATTTAATATTTCAAACAAGTAAAATCTTACTTAGTTTATACCATCACATATTTGAAGGATTTTAAGTTACGAATGCAATGGTTTGTGAAGACGTGGAACGGTTCTGGATAATTTCATAAACTTGAATATCACCAGGTAATACAACATTTATTTGTGCAAAGTTAAAATGTTGAACACGATTTTCCCAACTTAGTAAAGCACGTAGTCATCAGCTCTAATGAAACTTTGACAGAAGAGGGAGAGAGCTGAGTGGGTGATTGTTGGAAAAGGGGAGGGGGTTGGAGGCTCCTTTCTTCTAGAACGTAACAGTGCAGTTACACCATTTGTAGCACGGTTTCGATTTATTACATAGAAGTTGATATTAAAATTTTAAATGTGTAAAACTGGTCAAACCTCAATAAATTTTCAATTATGAATATTAGGTTTTATTTAAGAGTTACCCTCGCATATAAAATGATACTATGAGGATTTTGTTTAAAACTTATGAGATATATTGTTTTACATTTAAAGACAGGCTTAGTTGAATACATAATCGATTGCCATTATGAAGAGTCTTTCAGTTATAACTGAATTGAAAAGAGCTTGCGTATTTCGAAATCATTTTTGAAAAGAGCCTATGTAAAACAAATTTCCACTGGATATAATTTTGTGGGGTTTTAATAATATTTATGGACTGTTCATAGAAAATAATTATTTTTTCAAAATATTGAATTGATAATTAACAATTGGTGGCGTAAACAATTAATTTATAATCTAATAAACCTTCTCCATAAAGTAATTGTTATTTGAAATGTTTAGACATTTTACCAATATATAGCAATGGATCTTGTTTGATTTTATATAGTAATTGATTTATCCAAAATGTTTATAGTGCAACATAAAATTAAATTAAGCAATTAATTGATCATTTATCAAGAAACTGTAACTTTTACCACGAGTTTTGTAGCCGGCAAATCCAGATTAGGTGAATTGTGTTGAACAGAGAAATATTACTCATGTTTAGATCTAGGTCTTTCTTCTATGCTTAGTCTTTTGTCTTAATAATAAACAAATGACCGTTTTTAGTTAGTTCAACTTAGCTAATAACAATATTACACGGAGCATCCACTTTTATAATTTCCCACTTACTCAAACATTTTTGCCATAGCTTTAACGAAGCAAATAAACATTTTGGTAGTTTAAATATTGAAAATGCCCCTACTGTCTCATTGCTAACTTTACGTGCAATGTGGGCTCCATTATCAGAATATGAATATAGAAACGAATAGACAGTCTAAGGCAATGTATCTGCTGTAGACGCGCACCTGTACTACTATCTAACGGTGATTTGATTCAAATAAGCACTTGGACGACCGTTTGGCGTACTCACTTGAGCGTGTGCTGGAGTTGAGAGAGCCAGAGAAAGGAATTAATAGATGTATAGAGAGGGAGACTATTGGCGCTACCTGTGAAGACCGAACAAGAACTAATTTCACTAAACAGAAGACTGGCTTCATGGTACTCATATTTCGCTATGTAGATTCGTGACTGAATCACATAGCAATCACAATAAAGCCGCCACATCCTTAAACCACTAAAGACTACATAGCTACTTAATGTATACTCAATAAGAGACAACACCAGAATAAGTAAGGGAAATGATTTATTCATACTGAGTCGACGGGGTGTAAGTGGCTCGAGCTGCGCTCGTTAGCCGCATAAACCCGCGATTGTCTCGGGCACTCACGTCCGGGTTTAATCTACAATTAAGCCCAATTTTCCGAGTGGGGTAATGTTTCGTTTTTGTTGTCCTGAGTTATTATGAAGGGATGCCACGCCATCTGGCGGGACGCACCCTTCTCACAAAAAGTATCGTGTTTCTGGAGACGTGACAAGAAACGGGATTGGCCTTATATCATCGCTGAGTCTGGACGCCCCTGTTCACGTGTGTGGGAGTATATCCCTCACAAGACGATTACTTGGTTGTGAGAAGTCACAGGGATCTGTGGGGATTCAGTGTTTCACGGAGTATAGTAAATGTCATATGGAGTGATATGACATTTACTTCATGTAGCTTCTGCAAGCCCCAACATTTTAATTAATTTGTAAAAATATTTTTAAAATCCTGCACGAGAAACTTTTGATGCAGGATTATAGTTGATAATCAAATAAAAATAGAACATCGTGAATATTAAGGAGCCTAATCGCCCAGATGTCTGCATATTTGGGTGAGTTCTAGCTGTGACCTGGCTCCCACGAGTGGATGTTCAAGGTGCGACAAGTGCTCAAGAGGATCATCAAAATAGCATGAGTTGTGACAACCTAACTACAACTTTACTGTACCATTCAACGTAATCACTAAAGTTACCAAAACCGAAATAATAATTCTTTGTTCCACAACTAACTTCCATATAAAATACAAACAAAAAGATTTAGTGCAGAAATAAAAGCACTGTTTCTGAAAAGGTAATAAATATTCTTAAAAGTAGTGTATTATTTTCAGATTACTCAACCTTATTACTAACTTACATGAGTGATGGTTCTATAAAGTATTTGTACCTAAGGAATCCGAACATCTGTACAAACTGCCTTACTAGACAGCCATCTAGAAAATTCTGAATAATTATGTACTTCAAACATAAATAAGTAAATGATTAAGGTCAACGGTCATTAGATTGTTCACAGTAGTCTCACAACAGTAGTTACCCCGCCTGTCTCGTGTCTTCCCTCCTGCGATTGGTTGGTGATTTTGTAAAGTGAATAGAATTTTACAAACTTAACATATCAGTCGTCATATTTGATAGACGCTTTAAAAAATTATGAAAATCTCTGTCAGGTTGCTATTGAAATTAAAATAATTTACTAATTCAAAAATGAATAAAAAAGTGTCAGGTGTTAGTTATCGTTATCATATAAACTTCAAAAATATCGAAGGATCTTTGTGCTTTTCAATAAAAAAAAAAAAAAAAAAAAAAATATATATATATATATACATACATACCACTGTATCACCAGTAACCACGCGTTCTGTTTGGTAGTAGTTGTCTGCACCAACGCCATCCCCGTTTTGTTTGGTAGCAGTTGTCTGCACCAACGATATCCCCGTTCTGTTTGGTAGCAGTTATCTGCACCAACGCCATACCCATTCTGTTTGGTAGCAGTTGTATGCTCCAACGCCATCCCCGTTCTGTTTGGTAGCAGTTGTCTGCACCAACGCCATCCCCGTTTTGTTTGGTAGCAGTTGTCTGCACCAACGATATCCCCGTTCTGTTTGGTAGCAGTTGTCTGCACCAACGATATCCCCGTTTTGTTTGGTAGCAGTTGTCTGCACCAACGATATCCCCGTTCTGTTTGGTAGCAGTTGTCTGCACCAACGCCATCCCCGTTTTGTTTGGTAGCAGTTGTCTGCACCAACGCCATCCCCGTTTTGTTTGGTAGCAGTTGTCTACACCAACGCCATCCCCGTTTTGTTTGGTAGCAGTTGTCTACACCAACGCCATACCCTTTCTGTTTGGTAGCAGTTGTCTGCACCAACGCCATCCCCATTCTGTTTGGTAGCAGTTGTCTGCTCCAACGCCATCCCCGTTTTGTTTGGTAGCAGTTGTCTGCACCAACGATATCCCCGTTCTGTTTGGTAGCAGTTGTCTGCTCCAACGCCATCCCCGTTTTGTTTGGTAGCAGTTGTCTACACCAACGCCATACCCTTTCTGTTTGGTAGCAGTTGTCTGCACCAACGCCATCCCCGTTCTGTTTGGTAGCAGTTGTCTGCTCCAACGCCATCCCCGTTTTGTTTGGTAGCAGTTGTCTGCACCAACGATATCCCCGTTCTGTTTGGTAGCAGTTGTCTGCTCCAACGCCATCCCCGTTCTGTTTGGTAGCAGTTGTCTGCTCCAACGCCATCCCCGTTTTGTTTGGTAGCAGTTGTCTACACCAACGCCATACCCTTTCTGTTTGGTAGCAGTTGTCTGCACCAACGCCATCCCCGTTTTGTTTGGTAGCAGTTGTCTACACCAACGCCATACCCTTTCTGTTTGGTAGCAGTTGTCTGCACCAACGCCATCCCCGTTCTGTTTGGTAGCAGTTGACGATATCCCCTTTCTGTTTGGTAGCAGTTGTCTGCACCAACGCCATCCCCGTTCTGTTTGGTAGCAGTTGTCTGCACCAACGCCATACCCTTTCTGTTTGGTAGCAGTTGTCTGCACCAACGCCATCCCCGTTCTGTTTGGTAGCAGTTGTCTGCACCAACGCCATCCCCGTTTTGTTTGGTAGCAGTTGTCTGCTCCAACGATATCCCCGTTCTGTTTGGTAGCAGTTGTCTGCTCCAACGCCATCCCCGTTCTGTTTGGTAGCAATTGTCTGCTCCAACGCCATTCCCGTTTTTTTAAAACTTAATTTGTCTCGTTTGTTATCATTTATAATTATTTTGTGGAATGTTAGATTATGTGATTACTGTATAACCTGATATGTGTATCTATCGAATACGAATATTCGTGCAAACTGCCTAACTAGAACATTCTGAATATCACAATCGGAAATGTCTCGTCATTGTGATTGAATGTGTCAGGCCTTTCACTCTTATTTGTAATGATGTCGGGAATATTAAGAGGAAATTAATGAATTAATTATACCGTCAAGAAGTAACTGTTTATGCAATACAATAGTTTGCACTTAATATAGAGGGCAACTTTACAACTTTTGAATTTTAATTTAATTGCACATAAAATTGGACTATATCCTGCACTTTAGTTAACAAAAATATATTGCTATCCAAACTAAAATAACAATTTCTGATTATTTCATTTACAAATAAATTAGATAACAACGTACTAAAAGTTACCTCCTGTTAATATGTAAAAATACATTTCGCCTAAAGTTATTAACTCTAAATAATTACAAAGTCACTCAAATGTTCATCTACGACATTTAACGAATGAATAAATGAATATAGCGCTCTGACATTTAACTATTGTTTTACTTGAAATGTGAATTTTTGTTAATTTTTGAACATATATTATGTGTTCAGGTGTATAAAATGTTCTTCCAGTGTACGTGTGCCTTCTTGCATAACTCGGTGCAATGTGTTTATCTTCGTAAAATAAACGTTATTCAGTATTATGATTATAAAGTTTTAACTTCCTTCATCATATTTTACCTAGTTGAAAATATGGTATGAAATATTTAGTCTATACAATGTTAATAACCGAATTAATGTTAAATCTGTTAAATTATTATTTTTTTATTTTTTACATTTTTGTTTTGTATTCCCATTTCTCTCCCAAATTCCTTGAGCTTAATAAGTTTATTTAGAAGTTTCATAATCTGGGTCACTTTCCCCCTACTCCTGTACTTACTACTGATTGGAAACCAAGTTATTCTAGTTAGAATTCTCTTCACATATGACTAGCGGTAGATCGTTGTGGGTTTGACAGAAATTCAAATTACGCTAATAGTTGAAAATATGTAGAAGCATCAGAGAACTTATTTTAATAAAAGTGGGAACTACTATTCTACTTTTTATATTTTCAGTACTTCAGTGCTTTCGTGATAAATAACTTAAGTTGTGAACAAACTCTCAGGTTTGTTAAAATATTCTAGTAGGCCCAATTAAATTAGAAAACTTGCATCAAAGATAGGAAAAACAAACGTAATATCTTTAAATAATCACTTAAGTATATGTGTTATACGGACCAGGACGAATATAATCAAATAAGAAATAAATACAAATGTATAGAAGTATCTTCCAATGTAGTGCCGTTTAAGGTATTATTGGAAGGGGAGGACTATACGAGAGATAGCTCAAACCATTAAGTGTCTTACAAAATAGAATACAAACAATCATTTGGCTTTCAGAACATGATCATGAAGAAACAATATATATATAAAAGAATATGTATAATTATGAATATTATAAAAAAAGAATTCCTACAAAACTCAAAACACTACACGTTATAAACGTTTATTGAGTTACCATTGAATATTTTAGAATTGTTCAACGAACAAATAAAAACCATTCCATTAAATTGTTTAACACACTATCAACAAAATAAAAAAAACTCATTATTAATCTCAAATCAGCAAATAATAACTCATAAGAACAAATTGAAAATGTAAAAATAATTTAATTGTAACATTACTTACTCCAATTTCCAACCCACACTTCTGATTATTTGATTTAGTACTCAGAAGTGCGTCATTGCTACGATTGTGGCAGGTTTCTACGTATGCTGAAAGAAGCATATAATACAGAAATAGACAGCGTGGTTAGTCTGAAATTCAGCTTCCTCGAGTATTGCACGTTTCGACTTTAGGACTGTTTTTAGACGCAATTGATGATGTCATTGGTCAGTGGGACAGTTAATGGGTTGTAGGGGAGACTATATACATCGTATAGCTTTCATAGGCCAGATACCAAACTAATAAAAGATTAAAAACTATACTAATTAGTAGGGGTGACTGGGAGTCCCGGAATAAAGACGGTTAAGTACTTACATTATATTGAGATAGACCTATTAGTAAGTCCATGTCAAAATTGGTTGTAGCTTTACCTACTATTGTTCTTTTGCTTGATCTAATTGTCATTAATTTTGAAATCAAAGAATCGCAGTTCATTAATAACTATACAGTGTCATTATGAAAGGAAAATTAATTAAATATGTATAGCTTTTATTGAACATTTACTGAACGAATCGTGAATAAATTTACTCAACCAGAGACTTATCTTTCCTTGTAAATAATCTGTCTGCAAAACATAAAGCTATGTATCCAAAATTATTGTGGGTGGGGACAACTCATAAAATAACAGAGATATTTTAAAGGGCTTCAAGAGACATTACCATCTGTCCAGGAGTGGAATGTTACCCAGAAGTCTCTTTTTCCTTGTTTTTGTTTACTCTGATTAATGGATATTGCTCTTTACATCCTCTTTCGTCCTTTGTTTTTTGTTTTTCTTCTCGTGAGTTACTTTCTTTTTAACTTAGAAGGGTCCTTTGTCTCGTCTAAAGAAATATATATTTTCATTTCTTGAGTTATTAAATGTAAAGCTGAATGATAATAGTGAATTATTATGCTGTGTTTTAATACAGTTATTTATTCTTTGTATTCCCTATAAGTAAGATTGCATTATTGAAATAAGATTTCAATTTTTTACTTTAATTCTCATTTAATTTAATCAAAAGTAAATTCAGGAAGGTTTTATTATAATTTCACAATGGAATTCCTTATTTCACAGTTATAGCACAATTTAGGAAAAATTGGAGTACATGACATATAGAATATATATGAATTGAGAAGTTCTTGGAGTTTCTCTCAGGAATTTCAAGTTTAACGATTGGAGCCTTTGGAAAGTGAAGACGTAAGTTATCCTCACACTTCACGAAGTGTCCAATATTTGTTTACGTAAGCGTGTTAACAGCGGGGGGCTCAGCAGGGTCAATCGCCGCCCCGTTATGTACATAATATTTATCACAATCAAGTATTGACACATGCAGGGGGGAGGGGAGGTCACCAGCTGACCTCTGTCGGAGAGAGTGGCCAGGGCATTCGTTTAGGACTGGCTCAATGGTCAAGATAGAGAGTAAATTTGTATATATGTTTTATATATGTAGTATATATGAAACTAATTATAATTTGTCATTCGTTGACTGTTACATATTTTATGGAATTCGAGTCGGGTGGGGGGGGGGCTGCAACCCACCAGACAAAAGTAAACTAACGTAGCTCAGTTTACGTATTAAAGGTATTTTTTTTTACTAAATATAAGATTTCTTACATAGGTAACTCTAGTTGAAAATGTTTTCTGACATATCCGAGCCAGCAAAAACAAATTAAACAGTTGAGCATTTTTTAAAGTGAAATAAACTTGAATATAATTGCGTGCTATTAAACAAATACTAAACGTATAATTTGACCTGATTTACTACTACTGTATGATAGTTCAAAATTTAAGCTAACTCACTCCTTAGACTAATTGATTACTCAAATTAACGGAATGACAAACTAAAGGTTACCTCACCTAGAATCCATTGATTAGAAAATGAAGAAAAACAAGATAGAATAGTAAGAGTCGTGCAGTCTCAAAAATAAAGAAGCTAATTTCAAAAAGTACTAAACTTTCCTAAGTATAAGGAAACCCCTCAAACAGACTGGAGTCTAGTATAGTGTAGAAGGGTATAGGATACCAAATTAAGGGTTATTGGTCTAATCATAATGATATTTAATGGGGTTTATTTCATCTTTATTGGAAACTATATTTCGAACATCTTGAGCTTTAAATTTTTATAGAATTAAGTAATGAATGTTTCAGTTAACAGGCAAATTAAAAACACATAACTAAAGACATTAACTTTCCATTAATTTGTACCATATAATCATTAATGTAGATTACTGCATTTTTATTTTAAGAGGAATATAAGCTTATTCCTATTGTTTATAGAATTAGTTAATTTAAAAAAAATCTGTTAAGTGATTGGTTATATTTAACATATTATTAAATGTTAACAATTAATAAATATAGTTAAAAATTTTACAAAAAAAAAAAAGTAAATAAACAAATCATTAAGCCTGCATCCAATTTTTGTTTAATCGGCTTACCACCTTCTCTCCGAGACTAGTGATAAATTATCAAATAACTTATTTTAGTTCCCTAATAAATAAGAGTACAGTAGTATATATTTTTATCAGGAAAAGTGGAACTGTATCTTATGAGTTCAAGTTTATGTTGTTTCATGAATATTATTACAACTTATTTACTGCCTTGTAAAAGGCAGGAATGAAGTGACTGATAATATTTTATTTAGCTTAACAGTTTTTTATTTTATATTTGTTCTCAATGTACATACGTTCGTCTGGATGTCCAGTGATTCTGGAAGTAGCTGACAGCCGTCTAAGTATAGCACTGATTGAACTTTGTTCAGCCGTTCTGAACCTCTGCCAAACGCCAAGTCACAGACAATAATGCATGACTGTGAAAACACTTCATGATGGACTTGTCTGTCCTCTTTCCTCCTGTAACGATAATATTATATTATTCCCAGTAAGAATATATCTTATTCTTTACTTATTTGATCGTGAACTTATGAATCAATCATAAACATATTAATTGTCATACTCTAAATTCATTATTGTTGGATCATACGTTCCTCTTATGATTGCAATTTTCATATCTATTGCAATCATAACCTGTGAAATTCCTTTTCATTTTATTCTTTTTGCTTAATTCCTCACCTAACTTTGTTATTCTTCATTATTATTGATTGTGAGGATTCATATACAGAATTAAATAAAAGACCTGCAAACTGAAGAGTTGAAACGCTTAAATTTATGGATGATGAACTAAAAAGCATTGTTTGATAATAATCTACCGGGAATTGTTTGGTTATCTAAAAAAATGTCAGGAGCCACCAACACCTCTTGATGAAGATTAATTTGATGTCATATATTTAACAATCAACAGATAAATGCGTGAGAAAACTGGCATGAAGTATATTTACGTAAATAGTAGCTCTTAGTTACGTTGATGGTATAAATGTACTGTACGTCTGTTCTTGAAGCATGTAGCTTGAATGCAAACGTAACAATAATGAATTACCATAACAAATATATTTTTTTGTAATTATTTAAAGGTAAAAATAATATTCTTGGAATGTATCAATTAAGTGGTTTAGTTGAACGCATATAATTCCAAATTTCTTTAACTCATACTCATAACAATCGTACATGGATTACATTATAGAATGTACTTATTGATAAAAATAATATAAATCTATATACAAAAGCAAAAAAGAGTGTCATTAACATTATTATGTTCTTATTACTATTAATTGTATGTGTTTTCCTTAACCATTAAAACTTCTCAACAAAAATATGATAGCATTTATACTTACGAGCAACATTTATACTCGTACATCAAAGCAAGATATAAATTCTACTTAACAATCTAAACTCAGCAACTAAGCAATATAGTGTCTATTTAACAACCAAACCTTAACAATGAACACTATATATAATGTTTACTTAACGATGAAAACCAATGTAAATTGTCTACTTAACAATCATTACCTATCAACAAGCTATTTAGAGTGTCTACTTAACAATCGAAACGTACCAACGAAAGCAATATAGAATATCTACTTAACAATCATTACTTATCAACAAGCTATTTAGAGTGTCTACTTAACAATCGAAACGTACCAACGAAAGCAATATAGAATATCTACTTAACAATCATTACCTATCAACAAGCTATTTAGAGTGTCTACTTAACAATCGAAACGTACAAACGAAAGCAATATAGAATATCTACTTAACAATCATTACCTATCAACAAGCTAGTTAGAGTGTCTACTTAACAATCGAAACGTACCAACGAAAGCAATATAGAATATCTACATAACAATCATTACCTATCAACAAGCTATTTAGAGTGTCTACTTAACAATCGAAACGTACCAACGAAAGCAATATACAATATCTACATAACAATCATTACCTATCAACAAGCTATTTAGAGTGTCTACTTAACAATCGAAACGTACCAACGAAAGCAATATAGAATATCTACTTAACAGTCATTACTTATCAACAACCTATTTAGAGTGTCTACTTAACAATCGAAACGTACCAACGAAAGCAATATAGAATATCTACTTAACAGTCATTACTTATCAACAACCTATTTAGAGTGTCTACTTAACAATTCAAACGTACCAACGAAAGCAATATAGAATATCTTCTTAACAGTCATTACTTATCAACAACCTATTTAGAGTGTCTACTTAACAATTGAAACGTACCTACGAAAGCAATATAGAATATCTACTAAACAATCATTACCTATCAACAAGCTATTTAGAGTGTCTACTTAACAATTGAAACGTACCAACGAAAGCAATATAGAATATCTACTTAACAATCATTACTTATCAACAACCTATTTAGAGTCTCTACTTAACAATTGAAACGTACTAACGAAAGCAATATAGAATATCTACTTAACAATCATTACCTATCAACAAGCTATTTAGAGTGTCTACTTAACAATTGAAACGTACCAACGAAAGCAATATAGAATATCTACTTAACAATCATTACTTATCAACAACCTATTTAGAGTGTCTACTTAACAATCGAAAAGTACCAACGAAAGCAGTATAGAATATCTACTTAACAATCATTACCTATCAACAAGCTATTTAGAGTGTCTACCTAACAATAAAAACTCATCAACTAAATAATTGCTATAAACTTATAATAAAAACTTAACAACGAAAGAAATATGAAATATCTGCTTAGCAATCAAAACGTTTTATGGAAAACATGATAGGACGTGTAATTAAAACTATAATGTGTCAACGAAAGCAATCTAGAATTTATACTCAAAATTGAATACTTATTGATGAAAGTAATATACAGTGTCCACCTTTAACAATCAAAACTTATCTGCGGAAGTAGAAACAGGATATCCACTTAATAATAAAAAAGCCGGGATAAAGACATATTTAAGGTATGTTACCTAGCTGAAAATACACGTACGTAGAAATCATCTACACTATTTTCTTAACGTCCTAACACTATCATAAGGGGAGAAAAGGACGGAATACATCCGGTGGTCACGACCACCGATCACACAGGTCACCGTCTACTTCTAGGATTTACACCAACTATGGGATTAGTCCTCAAGCTCTCTCCTCCATAATTAGGCGGCATGTGCATTAACTATCTGTCTGGAGCTACTTTCTGTGTACCCTTTTCCCTCAGGTATTTACTTTTATCATTTACCTTGTGAAGCCTGATACCACTTAAACAAACATGCATGAGAAAGTAGATTTACATTCAATCCATTCTGAGCATTCCATTGTGTTGATGGAACTGATCTTTCTTTTTATTGTAATAATATTTTCTCCCAGTATTGTAAGTAAAAATTTGTGTTTAACATTAAAAAAAAAAAAAAAAAAAAAAAAACAGAACTGACAGTAATTATTGGAATTTTTCTATTCACTGTCCTCTCTACAGCTTCCTGTATCAAGTTACAGCATTTTCAAATAACAAGAGTATCTCAGATGTTAAATAGATTGATATAATAAAAATTTTAAGGAAAATAGTGCCTAGAAATTTCAAAATATTTAAAAAAAATGTTGCTGCATATATATAAAAAAAAGAAATATACAGCCAACGGACTATGTGAAACAATAGTACAATAGGAAACTATGTTAAATATACAGAAAAATGTATATGTAGTATTGATTAAAAAAATTAATCATCAGTTTGTCTTATCATTTAAAATACTCTTCAATGTTTGTCAACATTACTGTAAATTGTCGTAAAGGTCTCATTGAGATTCTAGACAATGTTGTAGTTTTATGTGCTGCTCATCTTACACACTTTATGGATATTTATGCCGCCTTCAAGCAGAAGGGCTCTTTGAAATCTGGGGGGGATGTCAGAGAGAGAGAGAGAGAGAGAGAGAGAGAGAGAGAGAGAGAGAGAGAGAGAGAGAGAGAGAGAGAGAGAGAGAGAGAGAGAGAGAGAGAGAGAGAGAGAGAGAGAGAGAGAGAGAGAGAGAGAGAGAGAGAGAGAGAGAGAGAGAGAGAGAGAGAGAGAGAGAGAGAGAGAGAGAGAGAGAGAGAGAGAGAGAGAGAGAGAGAGAGAGAGAGAGAGAGAGAGAGAGAGAGAGAGAGAGAGAGAGAGAGAGAGAGAGAGAGAGAGAGGGAGAGAGGGGGAGAGAGAGAGAGGGAGAGAGAGAGAGGGAGAGCGAGAGAGGGATAAAGAGAGAGGGAGAGAGGGAGGGAGAGAGGGAGGGAGGGAGAGAGAGAGAGAGGGAGAGCGAGAGAGGGATAGAGAGAGAGGGAGAGCGGGAGAGGGAGAGAGATAGAGGGAGAGAGGGAGGGAGAGAGAAAGAGAGAGAGAGAGCGTGAGAGAGAGATAGGGGGGGAGATCGAGAGAGGGAGAGAGAGAGAGAGAGAGGGGGGGAGATCGAGAGAAGGAAAGAGAGAGAGGGGGAGAGAGAGAGAGAGAGAGAGAGAGAGAGAGAGAGAGAGAGAGAGAGAGAGAGAGAGAGAGAGAGAGAGAGAGAGAGAGAGAGAGAGAGAGAGAGAGAGAGAGAGAGAGAGAGAGAGAGAGAGAGAGAGAGAGAGAGAGAGAGAGAGAGAGAGAGAGAGAGAGGGGGGCGAGAGAGGGATAGAGAGAGGGAGAGAGGGAGGGAGAGAGAGAAAGAGAGAGAGAGCGCGCTGATGCTAGCTGTGAAAACCGAACATGAACTAATTCCATCGAACAGGAAAACCGGCTTCACAGGACCCTCAGACTTCTTATTTCTCTAATCAATCCTCATACCCAATTGATTAGATTGTTGTTGTTCGGATCGTTGTTGTTGTTCAGATTGTTGTTGTTGTTCGGATTGTTGTTGAGGCTTGTTTCCATGAAAACTCATTTCAAGAATCATACGACCTGGTAAGTGAGGTTTCTTTTGGAGCCAGTGATGTGTATCCATCTGTATTTGATCACGGAGGGGCGTACCCTCAAAAACAATATTCTGGACATTCCGGTTATGTGAGAGCGTACCTTATAGCCATATCACCCATAATTTTAAACAAACATATAGTTGCTGTATGGTGGAATTTCATTAACTTGAATGCTTTATGAATGTATAGTATTTAAATTCATACAGGATAATGATGGCCTAACTACTTACGATTATATATGGGTGGGCGAGTGGGTCATCACCACTGTACGTGTACGGGTGGGTGGGTGGGTCATCACCACTGTACGTGTACGGGTGGGTGGGTTGGTCATCACCACTTTACGTGTATGGGTGGGTGGTTGGGTCATCACCACTGTACGTGTACGGGTGGGTGGGTGGGTCATCACCACTGTACGTATATGGTGGGTGGGTCATCACCACTTTACGTGTATGGTGGGTGGGTCATCACCACTGTACGTGTACGGGTGGGTGGGTGGGTCATCACCACTTTACGTGTATGGGTGGGTGGTTGGGTCATCACCACTGTACGTGTATGGGTGGGCGGGTGGGTCATCACCACTGTACGTGTATGGGTTGGCGGGTGGGTTGTATGGGACACAAGTCTTGTTATGGATCCCATGTTAAAGACTTGAATTAATTCAATAGATCAATATTAACTATGGTATTTTGCATGAATGACCTCTTATTTAGTGTTTCATAACATTTTTGTTTGAAAACCAATAAATTTGAGTTTTAAATTTTCAGCATATATAGTCTTTAAACAATATAGTATCAATAGTAAAAATATTCATATAAGACAAATGTTTTAATGTTTTAGTTCTTTAGTTGGCTTTAAGTTTACAAAAATATACTCTTATAATAACATTTGTTTGCCTTTCATTATTATTATCAGCCTCAATTGCAATATTTTTGTCTTTAAATTATCACTCCATCTATGTTTTATCAAAATATGAACAATAATCACGAATACTAATGGGCATTTTAATTTTTAATTGATAAAATTAGATAACTCTGCATCAGATTGGTCAATTTCTTTAGAAAATTAAGATCAACCTACGTTTTTAAACGCGTCAGTATCTTGAATGATTTTTAACTTTAATATTACCTCGTTTAATTTTCTTATGATGATTAATTAAATCTTATAGGAGGAATCGCACCTGTTTAATATTTCCCTATTTTCAATAGTTAACATTTTGTATTAATTACACAACAAACGTTTTACAAACTTATGCCATTTTCTGAAGGGTATCAAGAATGTTCATGTCTATATTGTTGTTACGTGAATGTTCGTATGTGTGCTGTAAAATAGACTGTAATAATGGGAAAAACTAAAGCTGTTTGCTTTGAGGAACGGGAAGTATTTTCTACGTATACGAGTATTAACTGAGGAAAGGCATTTTTGGACAGTTGGTTTTAACTGTAATATGGAATTATAATGAGAAAGATTAATATTATGTTATTCCAATTAAAAAAATGTAGTTTCTACACTAAAATTGTCAAAATAATATGTAAAACAATAAAAACACGACTTTTATGAAATCGAATACTATTTAGATAAATGTATGTAATTGTAAAAATGATCATTGAAGTATTATGAGGGAATAAACGAATTTCACAAGCGATAACAATAAAATGGAGACAGCAAAACAAAAGCTTAGCCTGAGATCAGGCGGAGCGTAACTAAATATTCCAGGCATTTATCACAATCAAGTATTGACACATTGGGAGGTCATCAGTGACCCCTCCCACTTCCATCCCCACTGCCCCTCTCCTTGCTGGTTCTCTCTTGTCAATACACATGCCAAATTGTATAATTGTTTGGAAAAAATGGAAAAGCTTACACTATCTATACAGTGAAATAAAGTAATAAATACAATATTTTGTCAAAGTATTTTATATAAATTATTTAGACTTGAAAAAAAAACGCGAACTGTGCAGTTTCTACTCACCTAATGAAATACGACAACTTTGTACGAAATGTGCAGAGAGTTGGCTTTATTTTCATATGAGATACTTTTTTAGTGAAAATCGTGTGTTTAAAAAACAAATTCAAAGAATTAAACAACTCTTAGTAATGTTCTACATATATATCCGTTATTTTAAATGGTTTTTGAACCTTTTTAATTTTTCACGTGTTTTTTACGCTAAACAAGCATTTGACAATTATTTTGACTAATGATAATTATTTCTCAGGATATGACTGAACCATTTAGTTTAGTGACCGTAAGCAGGATGGTAACACAAGCAACTATGAACAAAAAAAAGATGAATTTGCATCGATTTTCACCGAAGGAATGGTCGGCATGCTGCCTCGGAAGCGAAGAACATGAATATAGAACTCTTGTTTTCCTATAAAATACGACTTCAAAATGAACTTTCTACTCAAAGAATATGTCTCGTTTTTATAAAAATTATCTCCCATGAAAATTAAACTCATTTTAACCACTTTGTAATGGAAAATGTACAATTTTTTTAGGTGAGTAAAAAGTGCACTAATACCGAAGTTCAATCTATTGCCGTCTTCAAAACACTCGTTTAGAGTTGATGTATGCAGTGTTGGTCTCGATTTGGTGACTTCACTATACCTATACATCTTTGATGCAATAATCTACTGCTGATCAAAGTTCACTTGGATTCAAGGTAGTGATGTTCATCAATATGAAATGAGAGGTAGGAAAAACGTTCAAATCCAAAAATTACGACTCGATACTTGTGAATGGTTTCTATTTCTGGCAGGGGTCAGATTGACCAATAAACTGCCCGAAGATATAAAAATTATCATCAACGAAAAGCAGTGTTAGGCTAATCTAAACATATATCTGATGTCTAAAGATTATTGTTGTTGATTATATGGAAAGTTGCTGGAATGTACTTTTATTGTAAAAACGTGCACATTTTAGTGATGGGTGCACAACAACTGTAATAGGTAAGAATGAATGAGAAGTAAGTGGAAGTACATTTATGTTTGCCTACTTGATTGTCACTACATGGGAATATTTAATCTGCAATCACGTAAAATTATATTTAGTTTTATTTAAATTTATTTTACTTTGTATCAATTGTAATAGTTTATACATCCGACCCCCACTATAACAATTCTGTTGTTAAAAAACAGTAAACACGTTTTTGTTCTTATTAGAATAGGTAGGTAACAGTGTTAGGTAAGCTAAGCTGCGTTAGGTCATGTTAAATAAGGTTAAGTTAGGCTATAAGAGGTATGTTGTGGGGGGGGGGGGAGTTGAGGGTGTAGGACAGTCGAAACAGACCCTGAACTTGTCTAAGTTTACTATTCATATTTCCCATTGCCTGATATATTATGTATATATATATATATATATATATATATATATATATATATATATATATATATATAAGAGTGCTCACTTGCAAGTGTCCGTTTTATGTAGACAATTTTGTTCAATTTGATGGCCTTTAAAAAACAATCAACTTCGAATTATCAGATTCAAGTTGCAAGACCAATAAACTGCTGGTCGAAGTTAATAAAATAATGAGAATAAATATATTCTGGCCAAATATTTCGAAATCCATATTCACACGTATCTTGACGATAAGCCTTTTAAAGTATAAATGAACAATTGAGTAATGCAGCCTCAGTTCAAGTTGTTGTCTTCTTCAAAACACCTGTTCAGAGTTATATTTTAAATGAAATAAAATTATGACAAGGCGTTGGCCGAGCGTAAGGATTGAGCGCAGGTTCGATCCTGGCCTCGAATGGAAGTTTTTATTAGTTATATTCACTTTGCACTTGACTGGTTCTTTCCTTTAATATGTCTGAATAATTTCTGAAAACATTAAAATTGCCTTTTGGGAATGGATAGAGTAAGGCTAAAAAGGAGATCGACACTTTGTTTAAGGAATAAAAATATTTATATAGTTATCTTTTTATACTACATCAATATAGTTAACCCAACTACTACTGAACCGGTTAAAAAAATAATCAGAAATGACGGGGAAGCTTGCGGTCTGAACATCAGAGGCCTGAAAATTAAATAATATAAGCGAAAAATGAACAGGTAGTGCTATTTTACCAACGTACAAAAATAAAATAATAATAATATAAATATAGCCAGTTACAGAATTAATTGCACAGTAAATTGAGTTTTTCCCCAAATGACAAAAATACTTAACAAGTACTAAAACCTAAATAGAAACAATTTTAAATTTGGTCTAACCAAATAAACTTGTTATAAAGACAATTATACATTTGGTGTTGACTTCAGCAATACACAATGTGTTGTCTTGAAATGAAAAACATCACACAACAAAGAGCTTTTGGCAAGGAAGATTCAGCATTATTTCTGACTTATATAACATGTATTGGTAGTATTGAACTTCCCACCTACTCACACAGGTAAAGTGTTTCCACCCACCCACTCATAGACGTACAGTGGTATTGGCCCACCTTCAGCCCATACATGTATATTGGTAATGACCCTCCCATCCAAAATAGATGTACAGTGATATTGAACCTCTCACCTAGCCAAAATGTACATTGGTATTGGCCTGCCCACACATACAGTGGTAATGTACATCCCGCCCACCCACACAGGTACAGTGGTATGACCTTCTCTCGTACCCTTACCTTTACAATGGTAATGTCTTCCCACCCACCGATACATGCACAGTGGTGATGACCCTCCCACCCACCCATACATGCACAGTGGTGATGGCCTTCCTACCCACCCATACATGCACAGTGGTGATGGTCCTCCCACCTACCCATACTTGTTCAGTGTAGTGGTAATGACTAAAATATAATATAGTAAACATATAATTATAAATAAATAATATTGAAAATTACCTAAAAACATCAAGTATAAGAGCAGTGTTAGTACATTGATAAGAAAGTGCGATTCAAAAACATTTCAACGGAAGCAATTTTTACTCCGCTTCTTGGTACACCAGGTACAAGCGCTGCATGAGGACGCTCTCTGGAGGACCGCAATCCAGGAATTCCCGCAGGAGAGGAGAGAGAGGGGCACAGGAGTGTAATAAATCCTAACAAGCGGCGTGACGGATACTGAATAAATCATTCCAGGACAGAGACAGGACACACAGGATCCGCCGCGGATAATGGTGTAAGACGCGGCGCGTAAAAAGTGGCACTTGCAGGACGTGCGGCGCTATCTGCCGTCTAAAATACTGACCATTGTTACACTTCAGATTTATCTATTACACGGAATATTGCAGGACTCAGGAAAGAGTATTGAGGTGTCCAGCTGTTGGTATATCTAGCTCTATTCAAAATAGAAGCCGAATCAGTAAAAATTGATAATAATAAGTTATTACAAAAAACTATTTAAAAACTTGAATAAGCGAATAACAGAGTAAATTATAATGAAGTAACTAATTTCTTATTAAGTGTTTAAATACAAAATCATACTACTTTATTCAAAACTTATTTAATTGACTGAAAATCGTTTTGTATTAATTCTTTTAATTATTATTAAAAAATATATATGTTATGCAGACTACTAAATATTAAAAACGTTTTTGTAAATTATATTTGTTTTTAAAAAAAGTATGTTTTTGTGGAGTAATTAGAATTCATGCATAGAGAAATAAACAGATAAATAAATAATTAATTTTACTTACATATAATTGCACATGGAACACCGAGAATACCAACATGGTTAAGTTCTAGCTATATTTGTAGTACGCTGAAGTTCCATTATTGCAACGATTTGGCATACGTAATTAAATATTTAGCATTTTATCATCTAAAGATATATCATACCATTTAAGTATCGAAAGTATCTAAGGTATTAAAGGTACCATTATTTCCTATACTTTAGCTACATTTGTATGATTCATAATAGAGTACTAAGAGAACCTCTATTTAAGATACCTAGCTTAAATGGCATGATACAGTACAGAGTAGGCCCACTAAGGGAACCACTATTGGCTCAACTAAGCTTAATTCAGTATAGAGTAGTAAGGGAACCTATATTACCCGTACTTAGCTTAATTTGCATGATACCGTATAGAGTACTAAGGGAACCTATATTATCTGTACTTAGCTTTATTTGCATGATACCGTATAGAGTACTAAGGGAACCTATATTACCTGTACTTAGCTTTATTTGCATGATACCGTATAGAGTACTAAGGGAACCTATATTATCTGTACTTAGCTTTATTTGCATGATACCGTATAGAGTACTAAGGGAACCTATATTACCTGTACTTAGCTTTATTTGCATGATACCATATACAGAAGTAAGGGAACCTATATTACCTGTACTTAGCTTTATTTGCATGATAACGTATAGAGTACTAAGGGAACCTATATTACTTGTACTTAGCTTTATTTGCATGATACCATATAGAGAAGTAAGGGAACCTATATTATCTGTACTTAGCTTTATTTGCATGATACCGTATAGAGTACTAAGGGAACCTATATTACCTGTACTTAGCTTTATTTGTATGATACCATATAGAGAAGTAAGGAAACCTATATTACCTGTTCTTTGCTTTATTTGCATGATAACGTATAGAGTACTGAGGGAACCTATATTACCTGTACTTAGCTTCATTTGCATAATTCATCATAGAGGAATAGAGGAGTAATAATGAAATCTATACTTAAGCTACATTTGTGTGGCTCACAATGGAGTTTTAAGATGAGTATCTAAAGATCACTTTTATCTAAACTTCGCTTAGTTTTATTTATTCGTTATTGTTAAATTATTCATTAGTTTAATTATTATTATAGTTTTAAAGTAACAATTATCGCTTTTACTTTAGCTACAGTTACGTAATCCAGTACAAAGCACTAAGGGAACCTCTATTGCTTATGATTTAGCTTTATTTACACTGTGCAGCAGATTGTACTATGTCACCGTTGGTTAAAATGTAACTCGTATTTGCACAATTTAGGAAATACCATTTATATGAATGAACGTAATTTACACAATGTCCCTATAGATTCCGTACACAACTGCGTATATCTTGCTACTGGTACTTACGTAACTTACACTATATCGCTATAGATTCCGTACACAACTGCGTTATCTTGCTACTGTTACTTACGTAACTTACACTATATCACTATAGATTCTGTACACAACTGCGTATATCTTGCTACTGTTACTTACGTAACTTACACTATATCACTATAGATTATGTACACAACTGCGTATATCTTGCTACTGTTACTTACGTAACTTACACTATATCACTACAGATTCTGTACACAACTGCGTATATCTTGCTACTTTTACTTACGTAACTTACACTATATCGCTATAGATTCCGTACACAACTGCGTATATCTTGCTACTGTTACTTACGTAACTTACACTATATCACTATAGATTCTGTACACAACTGCGTATATCTTGATACTGTTACTTACGTAACTTACACTATATCACTATAGATTCTGTACACAACTGCGTATATCTTGCTACTGATACTTACGTAACTTACACTATATCACTATAGATTATGTACACAACTGCGTATATCTTGCTACTGTTACTTACGTAACTTACACTATATCACTATAGATTCCGTACACAACTGCGTTATCTTGCTACTGTTACTTACGTAACTTACACTATATCACTATAGATTCTGTACACAACTGCGTATATCTTGCTACTGGTACTTACGTAACTTACACTATATCACTATAGATTCTGTACACAACTGCGTATATCTTGCTACTGTTACTTACGTAACTTACACTATATCACTATAGATTCTGTACACAACTGCGTATATCTTGCTACTGATACTTACGTAACTTACACTATATCACTATAGATTATGTACACAACTGCGTATATGGGTCATTCTCTATAAACCTTACAATTTCAAGTCTCGACTTAACAATCATAAACCAGGAAACCCTTATAAATGACTAAAAATATCAATAGGTTGACTAAAGTATCCACTTGTTCATCAAACAAAGATCTGTTGTATATATTTTCATTTTTGTCGTAAAAAAAATATGCAAGGCAGTTTTCATCATTCCTCTGGCATGTCCCCACCATAAATGTTTAAGATTAACTTTAGTTAGATTCAGCTGTATGAATGATACAATTTATATAATTTTATTTTCTGCTTTAAAATGAATCTAAAGGTGGGCTCATTTAGTTAAAACTTGCTACATTGTTTTTTTAACAAAAGTATTTGCAATTAAATATTGTCCCTCTATTTTAACTGTCATTCCTCTGGCAAACTTCTAATGTTTGAAATGAATAAAGGGAAATTTCGATCTGCTGGGAAATGTGAGGGAAATTTAGTGGCAGCAATGAGCATACTGCTTCCTTCAAAACACATGGTCAGTAGCAACCACGAGGTGATTGAGGTTAGTTGTTTTGTGTTTTATGAGCTTGGTCACACATGCCTTAGACATTCCTCTGGTAAGCATTTTTTTACTTTTATGTGATCATTTTATGACTAAAACTGTACCTATCTTTAAATAACTTATCATAGTACATAGCCACTATAGCAAATAACCTGTTTTATAATAATTTAAGCATTAATATTAAAATATTATTGAAAACATCATTCCTCTGGCATCATTCCTCTGGCAATTGGCAGCCAGAGGAATGACGCTTAGGCCAGAGGAATGATTGCTTTCCATTTTCTCATTAATTTATAATAATTTGAGTGTTTGTAGTGGACTGTGCTTTGAATATAGGCATATAAATATAAAATTAGTTGTAGGTTTCCTTGAAAATGATTTAGTATCATTTTAAATTGGCTTTGTAGTGATAGACAGAGGAATGACGCGATTACCGGAGAAATGACCTCTTGTATGTGAACGATGAAAAACTAAAAATTATTTCGGGTTTCAGTTTGAAGATGGCTCAATCTCGAGAAGAAAGATTAAGAAAGAAGAGGGAAGCAGAAAAACGTAGGTATGAAAGGCTGAAACAAGATCCCGAAGGGGCACTTAGGCTGAAAGAAAAAGAAAAAGCGCAATATGCTGCGAAGAAAAGGAAAGGAGTCATAAAACCAATAGATAAATGCACTCCCAGACAGCAAAGACTAAAGCGGAAACAATGGCGTCGATGTTCTCAGACTTATAGAACTAATAGTAAACTTAAGATACAGCAAAAAACTTTACTTGAACTTAACTCTCCTCCGGATACAGAAACAGAATCTCTTCCAGATGCTGAACTATTGAAGCAAAGTGCGAGTAAAAGAAGGGCTAACAAATTAAGGAAGCAGAGAAGTAAGGAGTCTGCAAAAAAAGATAAAACTATCTCTAAACTCAAGAGAAAATTAGAAAAATACAAAAAACGTAATCAACGCCTGAAGAAAAAAGTTGAAAACAGTAAAGAAGATTTAACGCCCAACAAGCGAGTTGATCTTATTATGAAAAATCAAGCAGCAAATGAAATTAGAAAAAAACCTACTTTTTGCGGAGGTTATTAAGGACCAAATAACACAGACACACAATAGTATGAACTCAAAGAGGGATAAGCAAATTTTGAGAAAAATTACAACAGGACCTTTAGTCAAAAGGTATCGCATCAAACACTACTTCCCAAGATGTTATGTAAAATCCAGACATTCAAAGAGAGTTCCTTTCTCAACAAGGAATGTTAAACTGACAAAAGCTATGGCAAATCAGGCGAAAGCACTTGTTAAGGATTTCTTAGAAGATGATGCTCATAGTAGGATGGCAGCTGGTAAAAAGGAGTGTATTACCAGACATAAAGTGAAAAAACAGAGAAGATATTTGAACGACACGATGCAGAATCTCCATAAAGAGTTTTTACGAGCACACCCTACAATGGTTATTGGCTATTCTACATTTTGTAAATTCAAGCCATTTTGGGTACGAGCCATGAATGTTTCTGATAGAGACACTTGCAAATGCATTGTATGTGGGAACATGGAGTTTTTGGCTGATTGTTTGCACAGAATAGGTGTATTGACGAAAAAATCCTTGACCTACTGTAAAGAAATATTTTGCTGTACACCTCAAGCCGACAAATGCCTTTTAAGGGAATGTAACAAATGTCCATATCCAGATTTGACAACCAAATTGCCATCTGACTGTTCTATGGTCAGGTATTTCAAATGGGTCTACATGAAAGAGAAAATAAAAATTAAGAAAACTGGAAAGGAAAAGGTCATCACTAAAGTAGCTAAAATCCCAGTATCTCAGCCTCCCAAAAAAGTTCTTGATGAGTTTTTGTACAGCCTCAGACCGTTTCTAATGCATGAGGGAAGAATCAGGCACCAATACTGCAACATCAAATTCCTAAAAACCAACCTTAAGGAAGATGAATGTGTTATTCACATGGACTTCAGTGAAAATTACAACTTGAAACATTCTGAAGAAGTCCAATCTTTTCACTTTGGGGGGTCAAGAAAACAAATTTCCCTCCATACTGTAGTTGCGTATGTAAAAGAACCTGAAAAAGAGAAAACATCGTCGATATCTTTCTGTACAATGTCGGGGTCTCTAAACCATGAGGTTTCAGGCATATGGGCACATCTAACCCCTGTGTTAAGGTTTATACAAGACAAATTTCAACTCAAGACTTTGCATTTTGTTAGTGACTCACCCTCTGGACAGTACCGAAATAAAAAAATGTTTTATTTCTTAGCAAACCATCTATGCAAAATATGCCCTCACATTACCGCTTTCACATGGAACTATCTAGAGGCTGGGCATGGAAAGGGGGCCGCAGATGGGATAGGAGCCGTTTGTAAACGAACTGCCGACAGAATAGTCCGCGAAGGAAAAGATGTTGGCAGTTTGAATGATTTAGAGTTTTATCTAAAAAATAATGTCAAGGGCATTAAATTTTTTGTGATAAGTGAAGATGACATTGACGATGTGTCTAAAATAATTTCATTGGAAAACATACAAACGTTGAAGGGGACAATGAAAGTTCACCAAGTTTTGAGCAAGGAATCGCTTGGCATTTTGGAATTCAGGCATCTAAGTTATTTTGATGGTGAAGCACATCCCAAAATTGGAGCTCTAAACTATGTTGAAACCAAGTCTCCCACAACCCGATTGAGATACAACGAGGTGTATTCGGATGAGGAAACCCTAAGCGAACCACACATAGTTGTTGAATCTCCAGAATCTATTGAAAATTTTACATTCACTGCTAAAGACATAAAAAATCAAACTTATGTTATGGTAGAACTCAAGGATGAAAGAAACAAAAAACAAAAAACCATGTTCAGGTATGCAGCTATAACAACAGAGGATATGGATGAGGACGGAGACGTGAACGTTTGTTTTTTTAGAATTGTTGACAACAAAGGAGCTCAACTCTTCAGATTGGACGAAAAGGACAGATCATCAATACATTTCAATGAAATCAAAAGTATTTTAAAAGAGCCCTTATTGGAAATGCGAGGGAAGAGAGTTTTTTATAAGTTCGGATCTGAACTGGATATTTTTGAAAAATAAGTTTTTTTCACTCAACTCTGCAAGTGCTTGGACTATTTAGTATATTTTAGTTTTTTGTCATCTTTAATGTCAAGACTGTAAAAAAGACTGAATGTAACAGAAGACTATTTTATTAGACTAGTTTATATTACAGTTAATGTCACTTACATAATCAAAACACGCTTTTTTTAAGAAAGAAGAAATATTTTGTTCAATTTAAACATTCTATCAAATTTTTTCGCGTTTTGTTATCCTTTACATTCTTAGTACAATTAATTATAAGTATAATATTGTTGTTCTAACTGTATTTCAAGTTATGATTGTCCAATTATACATGTTTGATCCATAAAATATGTATTAATGCGTGAAATACCTTCAAAATCCCCTCTAGTTTTAGCATTTCATCATTCCTCTGGTACATAATCATTCCTCTGGTCTACGTTATTTCACTAATATCTTAATATATTGCAATTTAACATCAACTAAGTGTTTCTAAAAGGAGTCCATTATAATATGTTTATAAAAATAAAGCAGATGAGTTGAGTTTAATTTAGAAATCATTCCTCTGGCACGGGTCATCAGTCCTCTGGTAAGTAAAAAAACGTTTTTCATTGAAAAAAATAATACGGGGTTATTTATTGAGTGTTCCTCTTGGGAGCGCTATTTACACTCAAATGTGTACCCAAGAATGTTAAAAAAGTTGTGTTTTGTTAAAAATTTTGATTTGCCAATTATATGTTCAAATATGTTCACATTTTAGAGAATGACCCATATCTTGCTACTGGTACTTACGTAACTTACACTATATCACTACAGATTCCGTACACAACTGCGTATATCTTGCTACTGTTACTTACGTAACTTACACTATATCACTATAGATTCTGTACACAACTGCGTATATCTTGCTACTGGTACTTACGTAACTTACACTATATCACTATAGATTATGTACACAACTGCGTATATCTTGCTACTGTTACTTACGTAACTTACACTATATCACTATAGATTCTGTACACAACTGCGTATATCTTGCTACTGGTACTTACGTAACTTACACCCTATCACTATAGATTCCGTCACAACTGCGTATATCTTGCTTCTGTTACTTACGTAACTTACACTATATCACTATAGATTCTGTACACAACTGCGTATATCTTGCTACTGGTACTTACGTAACTTACACTATATCACTATAGATTCTGTACACAACTGCGTATATCTTGCTACTGGTACTTACGTAACTTACACTATATCACTATAGATTCTGTACACAACTGCGTATATCTTGCTACTGGTACTTACGTAACTTACACTATATCACTACAGATTCTGTACACAACTGCGTATATCTTGCTACTGGTACTTACGTAACTTACACTATATCACTATAGATTCTGTACACAACTGCGTATATCTTGCTACTGGTACTTACGTAACTTACACTATATCACTACAGATTCTGTACACAACTGCGTATATCTTGCTACTGGTACTTACGTAACTTACACTATATCACTATAGATTCTGTACACAACTGCGTATATCTTGCTACTGGTACTTACGTAACTTACACTATATCACTATAGATTCTGTACACAACTGCGTATATCTTGCTACTGGTACTTACGTAACTTACACTATATCACTATAGATTCTGTACACAACTGCGTATATCTTGCTACTGGTACTTACGTAACTTACACTATATCACTATAGATTCTGTACACAACTGCGTATATCTTGCTACTGTTACTTACGTAACTTACACTATATCACTATAGATTCTGTACACAACTGCGTATATCTTGCTACTGGTACTTACGTAACTTACACTATATCACTACAGATTCCGTACACAACTGCGTATATCTTGCTACTGTTACTTACGTAACTTACACTATATCACTATAGATTCTGTACACAACTGCGTATATCTTGCTACTGGTACTTACGTAACTTACACTATATCACTATAGATTATGTACACAACTGCGTATATCTTGCTACTGTTACTTACGTAACTTACACTATATCACTATAGATTCTGTACACAACTGCGTATATCTTGCTACTGGTACTTACGTAACTTACACCCTATCACTATAGATTCCGTCACAACTGCGTATATCTTGCTTCTGTTACTTACGTAACTTTATTTTCATCATTCGTCATTATATATATATATAAGTTACAATATGTATATTTAAATAATTAGATTTGTAGTATTTAAGTATATTAATGTTACTTAAACCAACATTTATCAGACATTTTTCTAAATTAAATAAATATGACCAGAACTGTTATTTGACAAGTATTGAGTATTTATCAGTGGGACGCCGATTACAGAGATATGGGCGAATATGAGTGGCGAATGAGTGTGATGATTATAGTTCAACGAGTGTAGTCATTGTTACTAGCTATGGTCGACTGTTCCTTAGAAATAGCCATTTATTAATAGCCCAATACCCTAGACAAATAGGTAAATACAGTTTTACGTGGAATCTAAACCACGTAATGCTGGTCTGATTTCCAACTAATGACAGGCATGACACTGTTCTTTTCCTTATATATAACATCCGGACATTGACTGCCACCCAACACGGACACCCAAGACTTTTCTAATAGTTTCCATGCCATGTCAGTATTAAGAGGAGTGAGCATATTTCTTATCTAAACTGAACGATTCAGCTTAAATAAATTGGTGTTTAACTAACAAAATACCTGATGATGATATAGAATACTTGGCTAAGTTAGTCACTGAATATTATGCTACCCATATTTACACGATTCACCATTAAAACGATTGTCGTGTATTTGTTACTTACTGTAACTACTGTACTACATGATTTCACGTTGAATATCGAGGTGTATGCACGTTACCTGACTAGTCAAACTTGTATGATATATATGAAGTAATTAAACAGAGGTTTCATTAGTTTTCGAATTCATTTAAAAATGAGCGTTATCAAATTTGCATTTTATAATCTAACAGATAGTCAGCTTGTTTAGGGAGTTTCCATTTCATAAAACAAATCGCCACTACATGACCTTCGGCAAATTTATAACCTTATAAGTAGAATCATATTTTATCAAGTTGCTTTAAACCCAATTCAAATTCTTGGGCCTCGGGGATCAATAGAATTTTAATACATACGCCTAAAGTGACATGAAGGCCAAACAAGGCTTGATAAACGATATTTTAATGCGTAGACTGGACTCCCTAAGGACTTGATTCTTTCACTTGTGAATAAATTCATAAAGGAACTCTATTGAAGGGCTCCCAAAATCGGTTTAAAATTCAAATGTTGCCCGCGCTATGAATGGCCGGGAGGAGCAGGTTTGTACTGGACTGGGTGTTTCAAAATAATCATGTCATTGTTACTCCTAATAGATTCGCTGGCCATTGTTTACAAATGTTGGCCCGGGTGTTTACTATTGGGAAGATGTAAGTTCCACACCTCTCGACACAAAAACAACACTTCGGCTTTTTCAAAAGTTTTTGAGCCATTCGCGCCTTGCCAAGCCGTTTGGAACACCGATCTTGTCGCTGAGCCGTAAAAAAGTGCCAACCTCACGTTCTGCAACAGGCCGACATACGATAAAAGAAATTGAGAACAGAAAAGTTTTTGAGAGAAACTCCTAACTCTTCACTGTAGACTGAATCCCAACTTGTGACTTGAATCTTAAACAGACGAAGTGTTCGTGAAGTATTAAATTCTATTTTTTACTCAACTATTAGTAAGGTGTTACATAAGAAACTCTGTTATTACTTAGTGCTGTAATGTACGAGTAAAAAACAGCCGTATTTACAATTAGTATGTGTCTGTAATGTATATTGCAATATAATATCAAATATTATTTTATTAATGGTGTCATAAACAGTAAACATTTTACAGATTTAAACCTAATGTTCAATATCTGGTTTCTGAAAATACTATGTAATACACTCCTTTGTACGAATGTTCAGTTAACAGTAACGGAATAGTATCTAATAATATGAATAACAACGTATTTAAATGTAAAATGTAAGTAATATTTATAAAGATTAATTTTAGTTTATTTAGTTTTATATACCAGGTGAAGACAAATATGGAAACCCTTTCACAACTTTTGTATGACTTCACTTATAAAAGTGAAATCTAGTAAATCATCATTGTTACAAAGAATACACTTTTTGACGCCATTAGCAAAATGTCATCTTTTCAGAGGGCAGCTCACGAAGAAGTGAACGAGAATCTTCAATGTAAGCCTAGGTTGAGTTTGAGATGAAAGGTATATTCAAGAGAAATTAATTGCCGCAAACCGGACTTCGAAAGGTGTATCCTTTCTAGAGTAGTGATCATTTGATTTTCAAAGTAACTAATTTGAACAATATTATTTATCCACTATTTAAAGGTTTCAAGTTAATTATTCTGATCAAAAATTATTCTTTGTGGAACACAATTATTCAAAAAAATTCGATTATCAAGTTGTCTATGGGAAAAATAACGTTATTGTGAAAAGGTTTCTATGTTTTTTCCACCCTGTATGTTAGTTTGTTGAATGAATACAATTCTAGAAAATCTATACATTAAAATATCATTAAAAAAATATTATTACATTTTTAATTCAACTCGAAACATGTAATTCAACATTAAATGTTAAAATACTATACCTAAATTGAAAAAAAATACATTTTTAATTTTTTTTAAAGAGGTTACTGTCGGCTAGTAACGAGGACTAAATTTCCCAATCCACAACAACTCTCATATTTTAATAATCAATTTATTAGTGATTGATTTAAATATAAATAACAATACAACAAACAATTTTTAACTGTACGGTGAAGAACAATTGGTTAAGTCTGGAGGCAGTTTTCTATCTATGGGGAAGATAAAATTGTACCGTTTGGAAATTATAATAGTTATTTGATTGTATTTAATTAATAACCATTAAGATGCCGTTCTTTAAGATATCGGGAGTATATGTTGAGGCTGAATGTTGGGGATATACTGTCTTTTTGTACTAAATAACATCGATCCTCATATAGAAATCTAATATAAGGAATATTTAACAGATAATATAGTTTGGTTATATATTTTTATGTACGTAAACGGACCCTAGGAACTGTATTTTACAGATAAATATGGTTTGGTTATATATTTGTATGTACGTAAACGGACCCTAGGAACTGTATTTTACAGCTAAATATGGTTTGGTTATATATTTGTATGTACGTAAACGGACCCTAGGGACTGTATTTTACAGGTAAATACGGTTTGGCTATATATTTGTATGTACGTAAACGGACCCTAGGAACTGTATTTTACAGATAAATATGGTTTGGTTATATATTTGTATGTACGTAAACGGACCATAGGGACTGTATTTTACAGGTAAATACGGTTTGGTCATATATTTGTATGTACGTAAACGGACCCTAGGGACTGTATTTTACATATAAATATGGTTTGGTTATATATTTGTATGTACGTAAACGGATCCTAGGAACTGTATTTTACAGATAAATATGGTTTGGTTATATATTTGTATGTACGTAAACGGACCCTAGGAACTGTATTTTACAGCTAAATATGGTTTGGTTATATATTTGTATGTACGTAAACGGACCCTAGGGACTGTATTTTACAGGTAAATACGGTTTGGTTATATATTTGTATGTACGTAAACGGACCCTAGGAACTGTATTTTACAGCTAAATATGGTTTGGTTATATATTTGTATGTACGTAAACGGACCCTAGGGACTGTATTTTACAGGTAAATACGGTTTGGTTATATATTTGTATGTACGTAAACGGACCCTAGGAACTGTATTTTACAGATAAATATGGTTTGGTTATATATTTGTATGTACGTAAACGGACCATAGGGACTGTATTTTACAGGTAAATACGGTTTGGTCATATATTTGTATGTACGTAAACGGACCCTAGGGACTGTATTTTACATATAAATACGGTTTGGTTATATATTTGTATGTACGTAAACGGATCCTAGGGACTGTATTTGACAGATAAATATGGTTTGGTTATATATTTTTATGTACGTAAATGGACCCTAGGAACTGTATTTTACAGATAAATATGGTTTGGTTATATATTTGTATGTACGTAAACGGACCCTAGGAACTGTATTTTACAGATAAATATGGTTTGGTTATATATTTGTATGTACGTAAACGGACCATAGGGATTGTATTTTACAGGTAAATACGGTTTGGTTATATATTTGTATGTACGTAAACGGACCCTAGGGACTGTATTTTACATATAAATATGGTTTGGTTATATATTTGTATGTACTTAAACGGACCCTAGGAACTGTATTTTACAGATAAATATGGTTTGGTTATATATTTGTATGTACGTAAACGGACCCTAGGAACTGTATTTTACAGATAAATATGGTTTGGTTATATATTTGTATGTACGTAAACGGACCCTAGGAACTGTATTTTACAGATAAATATGGTTTGTTTATATATTTGTATGTTCGTAAACGGACCCTAGGGACTGTATTTTACAGATAAATACGGTTTGGTTATATATTTGTATGTACGTAAACGGACCCTAGGGACTGTATTTTACATATAAATACGGTTTGGTTATATATTTGTATGTACGTAAACGGATCCTAGGGACTGTATTTTACATATAAATATGGTTTGGTTATATATTTGTATGTACGTAAACGGACCCTAGGGACTGTATTTTACAGATAAATACGGTTTGGTTATATATTTTTATGTACGTAAACGGATCCTAGGGACTGTGTTTTACATATAAATATGGTTTGTTTATATATTTGTATGTACGTAAACGGATCCTAGGGACTGCATTTTACATATAAATATGGTTTGTTTATATATTTGTATGTACGTAAACGGATCCTAGGGACTGCATTTTACATATAAATATGGTTTGTTTATGAAATGAAATGAAATGAAATGAAAAACGTCTTTATTTAACCAGGCGAAGTTGGGACTAGAAAGTCCCTTCTTCCACTTAACCTGAAGTGGAGAACGTTTATATATTTGTATGTACGTAAACGGACCCTAGGGACTGTATTTTACAGATAAATATGGTTTGGTTATATATTTGTATGTACGTAAACGGATCCTAGGGACTGCATTTTACAGATAAATACGGTTTGTTTATATATTTGTATGTACGTAAACGGATCCTAGGGACTGCATTTTACATATAAATATGGTTTGTTTATATATTTGTATGTACGTAAACGGACCCTAGGGACTGTATTTTATATATAAATACTGTTTGGTTATATAATTGTATGTACGTAAACGGATCCTAGGGACTGTATTTTACAGATAAATATGGTTTGGTTATATATTTGTATGTACGTAAACGGACCCTAGGGACTGTATTTTACAGATAAATACGGTTTGGTTATATATTTGTATGTACGTAAACGGATCCTAGGGACTGCATTTTACATATAAATATGGTTTGTTTATATATTTGTATGTGTGTAAACGGACCCTAGGAACTGTATTTTACAGATAAATACGGTTTGGTTATATATTTGTATGTACGTAAACGGACCCTAGGAACTGTATTTTACAGATAAATATGGTTTGGTTATATATTTGTATGTACGTAAACGGATCCTAGGGACTGCATTTTACATATAAATATGGTTTGTTTATATATTTGTATGTACGTAAACGGACCCTAGGAACTGTATTTTACAGATAAATACGGTTTGGTTATATATTTGTATGTACGTAAACGGATCCTAGGGACTGCATTTTACATATAAATATGGTTTGTTTATATATTTGTATGTACGTAAACGGACCCTAGGGACTGTATTTTATATATAAATACTGTTTGGTTATATAATTGTATGTACGTAAACGGACCCTAGGGACTATTTTACATATTAATAAATTACATAATTATGTTTATTTTAGTTTTTATGTGTTACTATCATAAAATGTCCACATTACTATTGAGTCATATGGAAACAAGCCTAACAACCTTACATACTAGTACAATAGGCTAAAGCTTTTATCATAGTCCTGTCTATGTTTGAGTTGAAGTAGATCTAAATTTCAATTCTAAAACACTGATCAAACCTATAAAACACTTCCAAACCATTATTTGCTTTTTATAAAAACATGTTCACCATTTGAGTCCAGATCGATATTCAAACGGGTCATTTAATAAAGCGTGGTCCGTGTAATTAACGACGCAACCTTCACACAAACAATTTACAAGCCATTCATTAGTTAACCTCCGTTTGTAATCTGAGCCTTGCCTATCAGGCAATTAGTTTTATGGCGGTGCCACGAGGTGGGAGGTTTATGCAACGACCTGGTCTGGACCTCCCCGAGGTCCTAATACTTCTGGTTTCCCGGCTCACTTTGATATAAACTTGATAATTTATGCCGTGTGACATAATCACTGACCAGATCGCTCGAGGCGTTATATTCCAAGAATGTGGAAACGTTTCTAGGCCATTCATCTTTTATTTCGGCATCGCACTGGGAGGATATCTGCCTCTACGCAGGATGAAAAAAAACTGTAAAGTTGACATTGAATACTTTTGAATGTCACAATAAAAAATAAAAAACAGTAAGTTCAAAACGTACAAATATATTGGTGATCGATTTCGGTAAACCTTGTTAAGCATCTTCAGACCTGAGTGAGTAACAAAAGAATAACACTGATATCCCAACTATCACTTATTTCATACCTTTAAAGTTGATAAGTTGATATTAACATTGTTTTCAGCGTATTCAACAAAAATACAGGATTCTGAATATTAATATTTACCATTTTCTGAACATTCACACAACACAACCTTAATTCAATAAAAGCCATGTATTATGCACATAGTGATCGATTTCAGAAACCCACGTTTTCCTCCCTCTGACTAAAGTTTCACAATTTACTTTTCAAATATTTGACTGATCAAAGATTCTTAAAAACTTTGGGAACTTAGGACAATAAAACTTGGTACATATATTATTTATATACTTTAGATACGTACTAATAAATGAATTAAAATATTTGTTCTCAAAGAGCCAAAGCAAGGTAAATAATACATATCTCAAACCAGCAAATCAGAGTCTTTGTTACCATTCGCCATTCTAAGAGGAGATAATTCGTCATTGGGCTATTAATTAATGAAGCTTTCTTAATGAAGTCGGCCTTAATTTGTAACAATGACTACATTTGCTCATCTAAATTAAAAATTCATATTCGCCACTATCTTTACGATTGGAGTGTTAATAATAAATAATAATAATAATAAAAACAAAAAATAAATAAAAATAAGGACGGTGAAACTTGATATAAGTTGTTAATTTTGAACAATGTAAGCGTTTCATGTAAACGAACATATCAAAAACACACGAGTGAGGTAACACGAATGTAGGAAGTGACGGGATTGACACGCAAAGCGTGCAGAATGAACCTAAAACAAATAACGTTTGATTGACAATATACAATGTAACAATGGCTGGGTGTCTAACGCCACACCTCCCTTTCATCACTTCTTTTTAATGTTCTATTAGATCTTCCGACTAGGCCTGTGACTTTACACACATCCCACAATCACCATCCATCTACTATAGCAATTAATTGTTTGTTTATGATTTTAGTATAATTATCATTGAAATGAACTTCTGATAACTACTTCCATGAATATCAACGGATTTGATGCTAATAATTTAGAATGATGATAAATATACCTTTAAACATTTTAAAATAAGATTAATACTATACGGTGGGATGTTGTATTTCGAAAATATGATTTATTCTTAAAGATAAATTACTGTATGATAAACTATAAAACGCTCAATATAGCTGTAAAAATAGTGTGAATTATCCCTATCATCACTGGTGTGGATCAGCTAACGAAGCAATGTACAAGTTTGTGTGACGTCAGCAATGAGGGGACTTCTTGTGCTTGTAGAGTGTTTTGCATAAACTTCCCATTATCCTAATGCAACTTGTGTTTGCTGTGGGAGATTACAAGCTGACTGATTAAGTACAACTGGTAGAATGGGGAACCGTAATAACTCTGCTGAGATCAGATCGTTCCCTGTAACTAGTTTGGAATAACCTTCTTCGTTGAACAGTAACTATTATCAGGATTGGTTTTAATCTAGTTGTAGCTAATTGTATCAAAGGTAGCTATTAGAAGAAAATCGAAGATGGCAAATATAAATAATTTCAGGATTAAAAACACTTTGTATGTTTCCATCACTGGACTAAGAGAAAATCAGGAGCTTTCCTAAGCCAAATTGAAATATAAGAAAATCAGATTCAAGCAAAGGAGTATTAACTGATGGAAATGATAAACAAGTGAGATTATGGTAGATTTTAGAGGGGAAAAAACACAATCAACGTTGGTCATGTTGGTGAGTTTTCCTATTACGTTGTGTTACATAAAAAACTAATTTATTGATGGTTTTTAGGATGATTTTCAATGAGAGAGCCCAAAGCACAATCCTAGAGTATTATGGCTATGTTTCCTTTGCCTTATAGTTGATACTTTTGTTGTGCTGGAGGTATTTCACTGATTGAGTTCAAAATAACGTGACATACCAAAATATAACGCTCTTCAGGAGAAATATTTGGACTACTTACAACAGAGTCTTGACTTTGAAAAAGACTAAATTGACTTGTTCATCTCTAATCTTCAACTAAAAAAAATTAATGTTTGATTGCACTGCATGAATTGATTTCAGATAACTGGCACTATTACTTAAGTCACGGAATTCGATTTTAAATTAAAATGCTTCAGAGGTGTTTTCTTAACTGGAGGTAATTTGCTCAGAAATTAAAAATTGTCTTGTAAATAATTCCATCTGCTCTTAGATTACAGGTCCTGAGGTACGAAGAACTTTTCTCGTATTGTGTGAGGAGGTAGTTCAGAAGGGATGAACTTTACTTTGTGCCAAGTCTTATATTGTGCTGATGTACACTGTTTAGTGTGGGTAGATCTTCACCGGAAAAATACAGAATAACCTTTTGATTATACAGTGAAATCCCAGTTAATATATTGTGTGTTATGAAAGATTCTTATCAGGATTTTTGGCTCTGAAGATCAGACATAACCCTGATGACTTTTCTGTAGGAAAAGAATTGTTTTTAAATTTGTGACAGACTATCCCCAAATTATTAGGCAATGTTTAAATGCGTCTCAAAAGAGAATAGTATGCTGTTTTGACATTCTGGTTGCTGCTAAATGATTTTATTTGTTTGATGAAAAAATGCCGGTGTTTAAAATTTTGTTATTTACATCAAGTTGTGATGTCCAAGATATATGTGTCAGTCCTCACCCTGTTCGTATTAATAATAATATGCAAACTTATTCATTATCCTTGGTAGTTTCTAATAACTAGTGAGCGTCAGCAATGCGACTACCAATATAGGGACATAAATCAAAGAGGACGCCGGGAGCAAGAAGTCCAGACCACATTTACCGTTTTATTGAACTCACAAGAAGTGAGCAACACATGGCAATAACAGTTAGTCTCTTGGAGAATCGACACAATAAAAACATTCATAAGTTAAAATTATGACGCGACGGCAGCCCTATGTCGACAGTTTTATGCGAGTTGTGGTTTATAGAGTGAAAGCCGCAAAACTAACTCCCTAGAGATTTAGTGGATCGAGAGCCATGCTCTCCCCTCACACGCTCAGGGACCACGGACAAGTCCAGAATAAAATTACCCAAGGAGGGTCGCTCTGCCCCTCGGTCTCGCACCAGCTGTCCTCCCTTTTTATATCTTTGTTTTCTACTGCAATGCGCCACCCCTAAACACTGTAACCCCGATTTTCCGCAACTTATTGACAAGGGGATGAATCAAACTGCATTTTCCACCCAAAATTGTATTGACTTTGCGATGATTCCACGCTTTTGGTAACCAATAAAGGCTTTTAGTGACTGATAAAGGTTTGTAGATTTATTAAATGATTATATTCATGTTTGTATTCTACCAGCACAAATATAAAGCAGTAAAACAAGAATTAAAAATTGTGCATTAACATTATTTTATTTTAAATAATAATATTTTTATAGCTCCATAAGTTTTCTTTGCTGTTTTCTTATTCCATGGATATTAAGTTCTCCTCTCTGTTCTTGGGAGACATCTATCTAATAGTTACTATATGAGACAGATTGTTCTGTATTATTTCCTTAAACAACCATTGAGGGAGATCATAACTGAAAGATAGGTATGTCAGCAACTAAGGGACATGTTCTAGATTAACTCAGTACCGTGTGCTCCATTGAAAGGATGCGTTAAATACGAACAAAAGATACTGTAGACATGTTATATATGAGTTAGCTAACCCAGCATAACCCGAGTAACCTATCTGATGTTGCTGAGACAAAAAAAATATTTAAATTTTTTTAAAAATTCATAGTGTTGGAAAATAATTTGATTCAAAGTTCTGTATTTATTTATTTATAAAAGGGGTCATGTATTTTTGTGATGAAATTTTTCCATAGTAGGAACAGAAAAAAAGGAACAAGAATATGATATTTATTTTAGTGATCAATCTAGACAAAAATAGTTTTCGTAATTGTTAGGAAAATCGGAAAGTATTCTTGGGTCCTCAAATTGTTGCAGAATTTTGTCCTAATTACGAATATGGCAAGGGTTTAGTAAATCTAACCACTGTGGTAACATTAGCGCCAATAATTTCCCGGTTTCAGTAAGGTCATATTTTTTTTTTTTAAGTTAAGTTTGGAAAGGTTATGTTCAGTTAGGTTATCTTAGTTATGGTTTTGCTATGTTAGGTTTGGTTAGGTTATGTTAAGGTTGGTTAGATTGTGTTGTATTTGATTAGGTTACGTAAGTTTTGGTTTTGAAGGGTTGCGTTAGGTTTCATTAGGTTGGTTCACAAAAACTAATCTAATAAAAACCAGCATAACCTTACAAAACCTAACCAACCCTAATCTAACAGAATGTAACTTGCATAACCTTACAACAGTCAACTAAACTAAAAAAAAATTGAATAATCATAAAGAAATTCTGAACAGTTTTAGAACCCAAAACGGTTTATTTAAAAACAAATATATAAATTGTTTTGTTTCTCCTAATTTAAAAAAAGTGTTTCGCTTAAACACAAAACGATGATATTCTTGTTCCTTTCTTATCCATAAACAATAAACAAATAAAATGCCCATATTCCCTATTAATATCTCAAATTATCGAAATATTCTACGCATACTAAATTGATAATTTTACGATATCACAATGTACAATTCAGCATTGTTGAACATATTCATTTCAATAATTAAAAGGAGATTAAACGTAATAAAGTTTTAAAGGCTTACCTAGATCACGTAGTGAACACGATGATCAAAGCAGTGCTTTGATTGCCAGCAAGTCCATGTGCAGTGACCCGTGGTGGCGAGGCACGACGCTGACAAATTGAGCCCGACTGTAAACTACTTCATGAACATCATTATTGGATGGACATGCCCGAACATGTCCCCGCTAATGACACATCCAGTCTTGATACATGGCGGACAACTACCAACCACTACATACATTCCCTTTACGGATTACCCCCTACATGTATTACGAAACTAAATTTCAAAATATGGCCATTCCTAGGTTAGCTATACATTTTCACTCATACACAATTAGCCAATTCCATTCTTCCTGGGACAAACTAAAATACACTGGAATAACCTTATTTGGTACGAATTATAAATTAATAAACTCTCAAGAATATTTTTTTATTAGAAATATTTTTTTATTAAATGTTGGATGATGTAAGATTGTGATATTTTGTAACAGTTCACTATCAATATCTCATCCCTTGTCGTTATTATGTTGGATGATGTAAGATTGTGATATTTTGTAACAATTCACTATCAATATCTCATCCCTTGTCGTTATTATGTTGGATGATGTAAGATTGTGATATTTTGTAACAGTTCACTATCAATATCTCATCCCTTGTCGTTATTATGTTGGATGATGTAAGATTGTGATATTTTGTAACAGTTCACTATCAATATCTCATCCCTTGTCGTTATTATGTTGGATGATGTAAGATTGTGATATTTTGTAACAGTTCACTATCAATATCTCATCCCTTGTCGTTATTATGTTGGATGATGTAAGATTGTGATATTTTGTAACAGTTCACTATCAATATCTCATCCCTTGTCGTTATTATGTTGGATGATGTAAGATTGTGATATTTTGTAACAGTTCACTATCAATATCTCATTCCTTGTCGTTATTATGTTGGATGGTGTAAGATTGTGATATTTTGTAACAGTTCACTATCAATATCTTATCCCTTGTCGTTATTATGTTGGATGATGTAAGATTGTGATATTTTGTAACAGTTCACTATCAATATCTCATCCCTTGTCGTTATCATGTTGGATGATGTAAGATTGTGATATTTTGTAACAGTTCACTATCAATATCTCATCCCTTGTCGTTATTATGTTGCACTTTCCCATTGTATGTTAAACATTGTATTATGGTGGCGCAGTGCTGTAACCCAGCTACATGTGGACAAAGTGTTTGGGAGATTGTAGGCGATAGGTTGGATGTTCGGTCCTCTTAATACCGACATAGCGTCCGCTTGATGGTTGCTATCGGCGTGGACACTAGTAGAGAAGTCTGGGGTGTCCATGTTGGGTGGTAATCATTGTGCGGATGTGTGGGGGACATAAATGAGTATCAGGCTTGTCAATTAGCTGAAAATCAGACCAGCACTACGTGGTTCGGATTCCACGTAAAGCTGTAGGTCCATTAGTTGCCTGTCTGTTGGGCTATTAATAAATTGCCCTTTCTGAGGAACAGTTGAACTCAGTTAGTAACCAGACTACACTCATCCACACTCATCCTACACTCATATAACCATTCATATTTGCCTTAAAATACCAACAACGTTGTGTCGGCGTCTCATATATAAGAATGTAAAAATAAAGAATATTTACGATTTCAGTTCCTCCTGCGATAAACTCATACAAACTAGAACTGCATTCTTTGTTATGTTAATAGTAAACGAATCAGCTGTAAAAGTAATTTCAATAATATTTTGTAATGTATTATGTTGTGAGATTTAAAATAGTTAAAATACTAATAATAAAAAGTTTTCGTAAAAACGGTGAACACAAAACTAAAACGTCCGATATCTTACAATTAACACTATTATTTAAGAAAATTAAAAGTTATCAAAGAAGTAAAAAGTAGTTTTAGTTCAAATATAAGAGACGTGAGTTCTATCGACTTAAATTTCGGATATTTAAAAACATTTATTTATCTACTTATCTTAAGCCGCCGATATGGCTGAATATGGATTTCGAATTAATGATGGTTGTATACGAGTGAAAGTAGTCATTGTTACAAACTTAAGCCGACTATTCCCTAGAAAGTGTAAATAATTATATCTCAGTGAGAAATTAACATTGGAAAATTACCACTGGATGTGTAAAGGTGGGTGGGAGGGCTATTAACACTGTACGTGTAAGGGTGGGTGGGTGTTTCGTTACCACTGTGCATTTATGGGTGGGTGTGTGGGTCATTACCACTGTACGTGTAAGGTTGGGTTATTACCACTTTAAATGTATGGTTGGGTGGGTAGGTCATTACTACTGTACGTGTATTGGTGGTTGGAAGGTACTGACAACCGACAAATTATAACTGTACATAACGGGTATTCCACATATACAGGTGCAGTAGTATTGACCCACCTACCCATCCATGTGCTGGGGTATTGATCCACCCACCCATACAGGTGCGCTGCTACTGACCCACTCGCCCATTCATACACGAACCGTAATACTGTATTTATAATGCGCGTTTATACGTACAGTGGTACTGAAGGAATTTCCAATCAATGAAGCTTTATATTCGTTCAAATTTATCTCCTTTTTGTACAAAAATATTTTTGAACTTAGCTGTTTACATCATTTATTGAGTTTATCATGTACATTACACTTTTATTTGCATGTGAACTAACAAAATATAATTTTGTGTTCTAGAACGAAAACATACTTGGATTCAGTCTTTTGGTCTTACAGTTCCTCTATATTTGTTATTTTACATGAATTTTGATTGTTAATTTTCATGTAAATCGTAAATTAATACTGTAAATTAAACTCACTATTTTTATTTCATTACAAATCAACATTTTTATAAAAATTACAAAGTGATCCTATTAATAGTAACTTTTATGTTCTTGTAAATGATGTAAAAATATGATTTTTTCAACAAATTGTCAAATTACAGTGATGTTCTTCATGCTCTCATGATTTATAAATCCAATATAGTGACTATCTCTGCAGACTATTACAACATTTATGTCATAGCCAAGCATCTATTTAGCTTTCCCAATGGTCCGTTTGACCGGGCAAAGTGTCAGAACCCGGACCGGATCCCGGGTCAAAACGAGTCGGTCTCTACTTCCATTCGTTTTTACGATGCGCCTTGTATCTCCTGTGCTCTGCATCCGAATGTCGTGGGTTTGTCCTTTGAAAGTAGGCGCTTTCCTGACCAAGAATGTTATTGATTTCATTAGCTGACTCCCTAATTCCAAGAGGTTTTTAGTTTGACCGGATTTTAAAGCCTATTGGATTGTTCCTCTTAAATTGATATTGTTTTTACTCCTCTTTCTTTTAAATTATTTCTTTAACAACAACAAAATAAACGAATAAAAATAAAATTAAAAAAATAGTTTCTCAATCATAATACGCTGGATAGGAATTTTATTTCGCAATAGCCACAGAATAAACAACATTGAGGATAATTTCATATCGTTAAATGTAAGGTTTGAATCACTTCGATCTATTTATTTCAGAAACTACAAGAGAGGTTGAATAATTCGTCCTCGATTATTAAAAATCCTTGTATAGTTCGTAACGTTTGCCTAACTTGAAATGTTAAACAAAATATTATGTGTTAGCCCATTATGTAGCCCTTAAAGTATTTTCCCTTTATAGATATAAATTTAGAAAGAGGAACAACAATTATCCTGTGATTCGTTTTACTGTTTAAAAATAGATGTTCCAGTTTTTATTCAAATTACGCATAATGTATTACTTAAATCAGGATTTCGTTAGATGTACTCAAGCTTCTAAAATCCTATGGTTCTGTAATTTCAGACCCCACCAATAAAATATAAACTGAATTCCCATAAGTATCTGAGATCAAAAATACATTTTATTTAGTGTGTTTTTTATTGATGTACTTCTATAAATATAATTAAATTTAAACTAACCTCTATAAATAAAAGCTGTAATACTTTAAACTCTCAGTTGGAACAATTATAGAGAAAAAAATCAACAACAACATTGCTAATTTATGAATGATAATAAGAACGCAAAGTACTCATAAACAATTGGCAAAAATAGTTAGGGATCAATAACAAAAAGTAGGTAACAACGAGTAATAAAAATAAGTGAACAGAAAAACGTAACAAAAATAAAATATCAAGATATACATAAACCTTTGAGTAATAAACTATAGTTATGCTTATTTCTGAATAAAAATGACAAAATCTATCAGTAACCATTAACAATCAACCAAAATAATTACTGAGAAGTACATAAATCGGTAACGAGGAAAAGAAAACAGCAACTGTTAAAAATAAAAAAGTTTTTTTAAGTGAGTCAGTTTTTGGGTTGATTTTCCCTAAGAATAATGGTATAATTGTTGGTGTGGAAGTTTTATTCAATAATGAAGGTACATATTCAGACTATAATTTTGAAAGGAATCTTAAGGAAACTGTTTTCTTGACAAACGATCATATTTTTAATGCCAGCATATCTTAGGCTAAGGAAAAATTGGTTGGTGTGAGATAAACCAACAGTCTGGCCGCGGTAACTCCAAAGAGACGTGGAATCTTTAATTATCATCAGGCGCAAGAAAGTGGAGTTATCAGACAGCATCGTGTGGCTGCAGGCTGGACACGGCTGACTTTCTACAGTGGTTGCCAGACAGGTGGGCAGGCGGTGCTGGGGCGACCCGGTAGCCACAGGGAAACTGCCAAGTCACCTGGGGAGCTTTGGCAGCCCTGTAGTAGTCATACAATCTTACCTTCAGTGGGCTAAAACATGTCATTCTATTTCAACTGTATGGCTCGTATTTATTACTGTAATGGGTAACAGTAGATTCTGTATGATTATTAATGGTACAATATAATATACCATAAGTTGATATTATGGGACTATAGTCAATATCAGCAATAAGTATATTTTAAGTTTCACTTACTTAATTGTAAAAAAATTATAAAACACTCAATAATTGTATAGTCCACTAGAAGAAATATCATGTCAAAGGAAATTATAAGTGTTACATAGACCGAATCCTTGAAATTGAAACCCTTGTTTTTGGGGTTTTTTGAGGAGTGAAACGGCACTTATAGTTGATAATTACTATGATAAATATATGATCACTTTTAACAATTTTCATTATCTTTTCGATCTAAACATTTCAAGTACAAGTTTAAAAAGGAATTGCAGTTGATGTATTGAATTGAAAATGTACTTGGCAGATTAGGGTTGATTAGTAAATACATGACAGTGTACATAATAACATTTTTAACATTATTTTTGTTAAAATTTACAGAATGAATTACACAATAATAGGGGACACTCCTGTACGCCTACGTTCCAGCCTCGACATTCGCTACGCTTATGTTATATCGCTCGCAAAATTGTATTATTTTTCTTCACATCGCATGATTTTGCTAAAAAATATCCTTTTATGTCAATTCCCACTACCTTAAACTATCTGATTCGTATGACGAATGGTATCAAGAGCTCCGATTGGCCTGTAAAAGGGATTTTTATCATCTACCTTAATTTTACTCTTTGAAGAAAAATATTTGTATCCTTGTTGTACTAAACAACATCCGTACTAGGATGTAGAGCCTATAATATCTGTCAAGTTTCAAGGCCAAAAGCCATATAGTTTTTAAGAAATACTGTGATCAGGCAGTCATTGGTTTTAAAAGAATAGACAATACCAATTTGATCAAATATTCTAACTTTCGAGTACTTTTAACTAACGTAACCTCTACACATATTTATATTTCTTTTGTTTTACATCCTTTGCCCAGCTAAACATGAACATGATAGCTGTCAAGATAAGTAGAGTGGAATGTTTCCGACATCACCAGTTTAAATCAGCAAGTTAGACTTATCCAATCAAGTTTTCAATAAGTTGTTGGCTAATAACAACTATCATTTACGGAAACAATTGATTTGTGGTAAAAATATATAATCGTACTATAACCCTCAGCACATATTACGGTCAAAACTCAACCGTCTAACGCCAATTTATATGTTATTCAACTATGGCTAGATTTCAAGATACAATTGTTTACGTTGCATTTATTAACTACAACCTTTTTATATAGGAAATGTTTGTAATCCTCTGAATTAATGTTTTTTAATCATAAACAATTAATGTTTTTCTGTCAAAATGTTGTAATTGTTTAGCTTATTTCATCAATGAACGATGGACCCGAAGGCAAATACGGTTTGCGATTGTCAATTGTGCGAACAGAAACAAGAGAAAATAAAACACTGGGACTTCTTTCAAATTGGAAACAATAAACCGGACAGCATGTAATTGTAGTGTAGCTCGCAATTCGGAAAATACGAAATACGAAGCCATCTGAAGTGCTGCCTGACATCGCCGGGGGCCACCCCTTCGTTTCACATGTGTAAACAAAGGGTACTTTTATATTGAGGGTTGCGATATCATAATTGAAATTATTTATTGTACCGAGAAACGTTTGGTTTTAAAATAGGCCTCACCGCAGGTCAGAGACTGTATTGCCATTTGAATGGTCCGTCGATACGTATTCAAAGTTGAATATTGAGTACAGAATATGTGTAAATATATAAAGAAAATGTAAATTAGGGTTTAAAGCCTTCTCAATTTAAAATTCCTCATCTGGAGTTCTATAATGTGAAGATGGTATAGGTACCAAAAGTTACAATAAGTTCATAAACTACAACAAGTTGCTTTCTTTTGCCTTACCCTTATCACCACTATTTTGAATATAGTTCTAGTTTCATATTTTATATTTAAAAAAATTTAAATTAATCATTAATACCATTATCAAAATGTATTAATATATTTGCGTTATGTCTTCTTTCGTTAAAAAGGAACTTGTACAAGCTGCATATTAAGTAGACTTAGTTCATTGGGGTAAATGTTTGCAGAGATATTTCAATTTTGTATATATTTATTTTTTATTTATGTGTTAATGTTCCTGAAACCGCGGTTATTAATGTTCCTTAAATGGAGAACAGTAGAAAGTTTTATTCTCCATATCCATCCATGTTCCAAACATCTTGGTGACTTTTTGTAAGTTGAAATTTGCAGAGTGCCAATAAAAGAGTTTTGAAGGTAATATAATATTTTTTCTTCTTGATGTTCCTATGATGTTATTACACCGAGATCCTTAATTTTTTAACTAACGGAAATATGATTGAATACATCTAAATCCATTCAACGAAAGAATGCATATTAACTAATATGGAATCAAAACCGAATAATTGTACTGACCTACCAACATTTAATCTTCCAAAACAATTCTCCATTCTTAGTTTTATCTGTATAAGAGAACATCTCAGTGAGGAAATTGTTAATTTGTTTTCTTTTGTTGCCTTTTACTCTTTTCTGCTCTATCTGTTATCCCTCCCGAAACCAGACCCCTCTCCGTCCCGTGAAAAATGTATTCAGATTTTCTGCTGAAGCTGCCCGTTGGATCCATTTAGTCCTGTGACGTTAAACTATGCCTACTTTTCAAGGACAGTATTTAATACGACATTCGTTTATGTATCCTACAGCCTACATATATTATGTACCTGAATGTGTTATTTTCTTGATTTAGTTGCCTACCAAACAAATGTAAGGTTAATTAATATTTATTTAATAGTCATAAAGTACAGTTGGCATACGTGTTTAAACATATTCACGGATAAAGCCGAAGGGCGAGGAGTCACGAGCGCAGCGAGTGAGACTTTCTACCAAGTAACATTACTGAGGCTGAAAGCCTAGGTTACAAGAAGTAGAATAACGAGGTTCGCACTCGAAGCGTACAGAGGAGTCTCCTAGTGATGTTAAGTCGTAAGTATATTAAGTTCAAATTGGCTATAAATCAATGTTTTATAGATCACAGAATTATGAATTTAAAAAAAAATGGGGAGTACTAAAAGCATTGACATAAAGGCTACTATTATAATAATGTTTCAGAAATAAAATGAAAACACGTTCATTTAAAAAAAATCCTAAATGTTGTAGCCTTTATTCAAGTGTGTTAAGAGTGTGCAAAGACTATCGTCCATGTTGGTTTTAATCCCATAAAAACAATGTAATTTTCGAACTGGACATACTATGACGCGTTTCCAAATAAAACAGTTATTTTTAAACGGGTTGTTTGAAAATTAGCTTTTTAGAAAAATTATTAAAAACATTTTTTATTTTCACCTATTTTTCAAAACTAGGCGTATGTATTCAAGATGTCAAAAGTAAACCCAATGCGCAATATGATAACGTTTACAACACCTCATAACAGCTTTTGGCCAATAAATAACGAAAAATATGGATTCGCAAATAACATTGTTCTTATGGGATTAAAACCAACATGGTCGACAGTCTCGGCACACTCTTAAGACTGCGTAAAACTATATGACCACGTCAAGCAGTGTTATGTTATTTAAGTGCACTATTCGTAGTCATGAAACTAGTTATTTTATTTGAAGAGCTTTGCAATTTTTGGAATAAAATAGTTATTGACGTTAAATCATGCGAGTTGGCCAAAACTATACCTCGCGATTTCTAGGACAACGAACAAGCATAATGCCACTTTTTGTTGCCGTTTAATCAAGGTAAATAATGAAAGAAATAGGTTTACTCAAAGTTATTTATCGCAGCTCGTGCTAAAAAATCCTAAATAAAAAATATGACTGTGTTTTCGTTTTGCGATATCTTGTATATAAACATTTCAGTATATTACAATAAATATTTAATTCATTGGGCAAAGTAAATTATATCCAGAAAGATGTTTTAGACAGTTACTGTACCCTATTGCGAAGTAACAGACAAGCTGCAAGTTTAAGTGATTCGCCCAGGAAACATTAACTTGGATTTATGATGCAACTACAACTTTTACAACTTTAGCTAAATGTCAGAAAGCGTAGTTGGTGACTCGAAACTTATCACACGATGAAAATGATTAATTTTTACTGTTCGGCGTAGACAGACGAAATTAATACTACTTACATTTATTTTATTATATTTTGTTTCAAAATGAATGTTTGAAATACTAGTTGTGAATGAAACATCTTACACTTATCAAAGTAAGAAAATCAAAGAACAGGTTATCTATAATATATTTCTCATATTCAAAATAACGTTTTTTTAGAGACAAACCATTGTAACTATCTGAGATCACAGACAAACCATTGTAACTATCTCAGATCACAGACAAACCATTTTTAACTATCTCAGATCACAAACAAACCATTTTAACTATCTCAGATCACAGACCAACCATTGTAACTATCTCAGAACACAGACAAACCATTGTAACTATCTCAGATCACAAACAAACCATTTTAACTATCTCAGATCACAGATTAATAATTTTATTTCGCAGCACATAATAAATAATGAAGCTAGAAAATGTAACAGAATATTGCAATAGTTCGAGTTAATAAGCAAGAATATTTACTTCAAAGTAAGAGAATTTATAGATTTGCAGCTATAAACCTTGCATTTAAATGCAGCTTTAAAGCACAAAGGGATACATGCAGACTATATGCTGCTCCTAATAATGAGACCCTTAACCATACAAAATTAGCTAGAGACATCCTGAGGTTTGTCGATCTCTTACTACATATTAGCTAGAGACATCCTGAGGTTTGTCGATCTCTTACTACATATTAGCTAGAGACATCCTGAGGTTTGTCGATCTCTTACTACATATTAGCTAGAGACATCCTGAGGTTTGTCGATCTCTTACTACATATTAGCTAGAGACATCCTGAGGTTTGTCGATCTCTTACTACATATTAGCTAGAGACATCCTGAGGTTTGTCGATCTCTTACTACATATTAGCTAGAGACATCCTGAGGTTTGTCGATCTCTTACTACATATTAGCTATCCAAACAGAACCCAAACCTGTTACCTGTTGTTTCAAGGTTATTTGTTGTTGTGTTGGTTATGATTAGTAGACTTTTTGAAGATTACAAACCACTCAAGTGTCTAAAAAAACACATTAAAAACAACTGTACTTCATAAAATAAGATAGTACAAACAAGTTAGTACTTGGATAATTGGTTGAACCAACAACATTCACCCAATATTAACAAAAAGTAAAATAATGAACAATGATAAGTTATAACGATATTATTTATAATACTTATCTTTATATATTTTGTACAATAACAATGAAAAATCTGTCGAAATGAGATCGTTGTTGGTAATATTAACAAATCGCTTATAGTAGTTCTATGGTAAAAATTATTATTTTTTCTATTTAACTTGCTTCATCCAGTTAAGAATTATTGAATTTGAATTAAAATAAAGAAAATACATGTATATATTTTCGTAATTAATCTTAATTTATTATTGAGGCATAAAATAACGTCCAGGGGTGTGAAATGTTGATTTACTGCACAGATCAACGACATGCGCACAGATCAACGACATGCTCTAACAATCAACAAAGTTCCTTTGTGTGTTATGCCAATGGCATTGTTAATGTGGCACGAAAACGTTGTTGAGGAGAAGTGGTCAAAACCTATTGGAAAACTAATAAGTGAACCTCCCGAGATTTGAACCCGTGATTCTCTGCATTGAAAGCAGGATTGCTCAACACTAGACTAGCAGGATACCTATAGTGTTCATTGTAATGATATATACAATGAAGGAGTACTTCTGGTAACATTCTGCCTACGATCAATGTTTGTAGACAACATATCTATAAATAATATTAAAAATGATAGTCACGCTATCCAATAACATGTTATAAACTTTTATTGGAAATGTGAGTCCCATTTCTACTATGACATATAATAAATCCAATCATTGGTTTCTCTTCAATATAATATATCTATAGCTTGGATGTAAGTGACTTGTAATAGAATAAACCATTGCTGTTTCATTAATAATAATGTACTGTTCATAATAACTAACATTTCCAAGAAATGTATATTCATTAAAAAATAAGCTTTAATTTAATTGCTTAGTACCAATAACTTTGTGCTTATTCTAATTTCAATTATGAACTATAATCAACTAATGCAAAACACAACTGGAAATGGAAATCATAGTTGTAGAAATGTACTTACAAACATCTGAGCAGATGGTTGGTTAATTAAAGTTGGGTTGGGCTAAGTTTGAATCTTCAACATATTCTCGGAAGTTAGCTCAACACATTATGGACTTAACAAAGTTCCAAGAGCTTAAGTACTGGTCTGTTGTAATCCCCGAGCTCAAGCTTTTCATCTTTGTTGAAGTTAAAAGTAAAATCCTGTGTTAAATAAGTAATGGTCTACAAATAAGCATTTTCATAAAAACACTTCAATATTTAACGTGGTCTTTAAATTTGAATGCTTACATTTTTGCAGATCTTTTTAATATTTAAGGCGCACTTTACATTTTGAATGATTAAATTGTAGCAGAGATTTTTGTTAAGTGTTGAATTGGTGATATCCTAAATTATATTAGTAAATAAAGTATGCCAAATCATAACCACAAGCTTTAAAAGAAACAGCAGTTAGTTATTTTTAATATTGTTTTTGTTTATACCTTTTTTATTTCATTTATCTATAGTTACAGTAGTTTTGTAATTACGTGATAAAATGGTTCTTTTTAACGGCTATATCTGTCGGGATTTAAAAAAGTTCTTTATTGGTGCTCTTCTGTAATACGAAATAGAATTTTTAAAGGGTGTTCGTCCGACCGGCTCAGGTCGATGGTGTTTAGTTTAACGTTTCGCCGCCACTGTCGCCACGAGTAGCAGAGTGAATGCCTTGCTGGGGGCATGGGAGAGTAACAGGGAGCCTTGTCCGGAGCACAACCGGGAATAACTCCAAAATTTATAGTAAATAAAATTTGTATGTATCATTAATCTACTTTTTCGGCCAAAGATAATTGAACTAATTTTAACACTGAATTCGTACAGATATCATTTAACAAAAAATAATAATTGGTTATACTTAAAAAAAATATTATTTTTACTATTAGTTTTAATTTACTCTAAGTTAGGTTGTACCATTTGTCCGCTATATTCTCAGATTTTGAATAAAATATGTCACAAATGAGTTAGGAACCAACTAATAAAGGCAAAATTAGCCACTTTAATTAGCCACATCTCCTTAAAAGTTTTTTTTAATATTTTCTCTCAACACACTTATTACTTGTAAAAAAACAAATAATTTTATTCGAAAAAATTTCAAAATTAATTTTCGATCGAACACCTTTAAATCCAGTGGAACGGATCCCAGGTAGGCTTTTACATTTCTGATGTTTGCCTCATCTTCATCAGCTCTTGAGACAAAAAAAATCAATCTAATCAAGCTATCTAATCTTTCCAAAGGTCAATACTATTGTGGGTACCAATCACTAACAGCATTAAATATATACGTATATTGTAATTAAAATACAATTATAAGCATAATGCATAATGTACGCCTTAAAGTTTATACTTAAAATATATCTCCTAAACAATGAGAAGCTATACTTCATTTTAAATTGCTTGTAGTATGACTTTGTCTCATACTCATACATGTCGTATCTTCAAGGTATATACTATACATTGTAATTTACAATGTACAATGAATTATTCTATGGACATGACGTATATAACTTGACAAATTTTTAGTTTTAATTTTGATCTATTATCAGTGAGATAGCTGTTTTTAATAAGCATAATAGAGGCTGCCGGATATATGCTTGTAGCACAGACACAAGAGACTGTAATGGGATTAAAGTGGCCGGGCTAATGGTATTATTGTTGTTTGGGAGAGCAACAACTCTCGGTGCTGTGACACTAAGGCGATAACAAGGGCCTTGTTAGTGAGCAAAACAAGCATTGATCATTTCTCAGATGTGACTTTTGAAAATTGTCTACATCATAGTTTAGAATATTATTTGAATATTGTAAAATATGGGAATGACAAACAAGAGATTGAAAGTGAAGATTGGAGAAGGCGGTCTTTGTTACCAATACCACTGTGCGTGTATGGGTGGGCGGGTGGGCCAATACCACTGTGCTTGTATGGGTGGGTGGGTGGGCCAATACCACTGTGTGTGTATGGGTGGGCGGGTGGGCCAATACCTTTGTGCGTGTATGGGTGGGTGGGTATTCAAGCCTTAGACAATATATCTCCACAGTCCAAAGCCTTGGCCACTGAGCCACCACACAAAATCATTTAAATAATAAATAAAATTGACTGTACGTTGGCAAACCACACTTAACATGAGTTGAATGGTCTGATACACCTGTGCGCCCATATTGGATTTTATTCTTCATAAAGCCAATGTTTTTTTTCCTTTCAAATTAAGGTTACAACTTTATTTATCAACATGCAATTTTAAATTTGACCTTTTTGTTGTTGTGTTTGTATGAACTTGTATGAACTTTTTGTTAATAATAGCCTTGTTAGTAACTACTTTAATAAATCAATAGAAAAACTTGTTTTTATGGACCAGTATAGTCTGCGAGTTTTGAAAAAAAAATATAATAACTTAAATAAATTGCTCTATACAGTAGAGAAGCCGGAATATAAATTATACTTGTTCTTTTCGAAGCTACTTGTTGCCCTTGAAATGCATTCCAATTTATACCATGAAAAAGAAACTGGGATGCATTTATTTCATAAGTAAGATGTACTAGATATTCATAAATATAAAAGTAACCCATTATTTAAACATTTACCAATTGTTATTAGTAGATGTTTTACTTTAAACATATCAATATAGTAAACATTTAAAGAGAGTAGGGAAAATATATTCTTCACTACACTACTATGAGTTCAGCTGTTTTCGTTATGTGTTTACAACCTGCAAAACATCATATTTTCAACAGCTGTCTATTGTTTACTACCGAAAGTAACATTGTTTACAACCGAAAATTTTCCACAGTCAACAACACCTGTTTTTATTCCGTAGTGTAGTGAAAATTATCGTTCAAAACTCGAGTGAAAGTGTTTTGTGTGTTCTCGACCATTCGAAGTGCTCGACAAGTCTCGCACTTCCAACATATGGTCTCGAACATGCAAAACCCCAATTTCCACTCTTGTTATGAAATATACTATTTTCATACTAATGATAAAATGTATGATTCTAAATATGTAGTGTGGAGCCATGCCCTTTTTCATATTCGAACGCATACTCAATTTGAAATTACATAATTTATATAATATGAGTTTTATGTTAATTTTAACTGATTTGATGTCCAAAAGTCCAAACACGGATCCAATTTAAAAAAAGAACAATTTCAAGCTCAAAGAAAAACTGCATGCTGCTCATTATCAACAAATAATTTTATATATTTATTTTATATTTAATTGGGATGGTGAAAAATGTTATTAATGAAGATAGGCTTGAAATCTTATACTGTAATTATTTATACACACTAACATATTAAATAAATATCGATTATAACATTTAACTATAGAGTTAAGCTTTGAAACATGGATCCAATTGTAAAAAAGTAACAATTTCAAACTTAAAGAAAAAAATCATGCTGCTCATTATCAACAGATTGTTTTATATATTTGTTTTATATTTGATTGGGATGGTAAAAGTTCTTATTAATAAAGAAGGCTTGAAATTATACACCCTAATTATTTATAAAAACTAACAATTTAAACAAATATTGTTTATACAATTTAACAAAATAGTTACGTAAAAATATAGAAACATATCAAACTGAGTCTTTGCATTGATACATTTTTCTATGACAGTAAGTTTTCCTGATGAAAATAGTAATTCAGTAGAGTAACTAATTCTTTGTAATGAAGTATTGTTTACAATTTGATGTTGGTTGGAACAGTGCGATAGCCTATTCATTATTTATAAATATCGTATTTAAAAGATAATTAGCTACATCAAATATACGTGTCTAATTTTTTCATCACATAATTAATTTATATTCATTAATTCAGGTTTTATACTGTTTCACTAATATTAATCAATTGGTTTTCATTTATAAAAACGCATTCCATGTACAAAAATTGCATAACACCCTCGTTAGTTAAACGGTCCATATCTACGCTATATAGATTAATAACATAATTAAATTATAATGCTCATTTTAACTCCTGTTAAAAATATCTTACAAAGTATATTAAATATTAGTGGTTGATGAACGTAAATTTACATGCCATTAAGAGGAAAGTTTAATGTAGTAATGTAACATCATAATTCATCAATAATTAAAATGTACTAATGAAACGTTCTAGAGATATGTAGTATCATATTTATATCATATTATATTATAGTAGTAATATTCGTATTTACATTTCATATGAGCTAGATCCAGTTATGATAAATACGTAGATCGCAAATGTGTTAGTTGTGTGAAATAATTCAGTCTCTAATTATTTTATTAGCAAGGCATCGAAAGTTCGACGATCCTTCTTCTACCTTTTTTTCATGAAATATTACAATTATTAATTTCTTAGAATAAACTACTGTATCATTCTTACTACTTAAGTCTCTTTAGAAGTGTTTTCTAGAGTGGCTAAAAAGCCCTATTCGAGAAAAGCATATTCTTCCACAAATATGGCATAACAGGATATCTCTATCAGCAGATACTTTTTGTCTTAAGTTCTGTTGAGTTAATTCTTGTTTTTGTACTATATTTCTCTATTCTGCTCTATTTGTTGAAAGTAACTCTCAATTTCTAGCTATGTTCAAATTTTTTACTTTCCCTCCAAAAGTTCATATTTTGGTAAACGTGTATCATTCATTCGGACAACATGTCCTGCCCATCTTAATTGGCTTTTAGTCATTTTGGTTTCAATATTCATGCAATTTGCGGTTCTTACAATTTCATTGTTTGATTTATAGTCGTACCATTTTATTTTTAATATGTTTCTGAGTATTTTCTGTTTTACATTTTCAAGATTCTCTAATTATTTTCGGTATAATACCCAAGACTCACATTCATATAATAAAGTAGGTAATATTATGGCTTTGTAGTAAGTGAAGTGTATTTAACATCAACATTTATGTTTGAATTTTGGAAAACTCTTTTATTCAACTTTGATATAGAAGCACTAGCATTTTGTATTCTGTGCTGTAATTCAGATTCCTAATTACCATTGTTCGATATATAACTTCCCAAGTAAATAAAATGATCGACTTGCTCAATTGTAAGCCTATTATTGCCAATTTTTGTTATAGGGTAGACATTTTGCTGTCCATTATGAATTAATAATTTTCATTTATTAATATTTATCTTAAGCCCAAGTAAAGTGAAACTTCAGAAAACATTTTAACTATTTTTTGAAGGTGAATGTGCTAGTAAAACAAGATCATCGGCATATTATAGTTCTGTTATAGAGCATCAATATCAATATTGTACTTTTTTTTAGTTCTTCAGATGGTAGTTATGTCTTTATTTCAGGTCTATTAATAGTACTATCTAAAAAAGTTAACAACATTCAATGTTGCAAATATTACATTTCTTGTTCTAGGACGCATAGTTGTATTGTAGGTTTGGAAAGGGAAAAGTGCTACGGTTGTATTTGAGTGAGAAGTGACTGCGTACTTCACTTCCCACTGTCACACGTTGAATGATCTGTTTCCAATGGTAAGGTAGACCAAGACGGTTGGAGATTCATAAAACCCTTAAGTAATTGTATTTGCATTAAAGTAATTGCTTAATTAGAGTTATATTTAATAATTCGAATGTTTAAAAAAATGTATAGGTTATGTTTCTTTTTACTTACTTCAATATAAAAATAAAGAACACTTATCTAGAAATTTATGTATAGCAAATATTAGGCTCAATCAGGAGAATCTTCTGAACACTAAAACACCACTTTGTAATATTGATTTTTGTTAGAATGAAATATTTAGTCAAGAGTAACAAAACAATATTTTAGTAATTCTTTCAGTAAACTCTACAATAATTATTGTGAACAAGTTCATAAAGGTAAAATATTATTATAGACGTTTTATTTATAACGTTAATTTACATTGATTTACATTTAATGTGCATGATTTAATGCATAATAATTACATTTAAGATTCTTTTTTTATATAATCGATTTAATATTCATACATCCATATTCACTAACTGATCTTAACAATAAGTTGCTAGAAGTAAGAAAAACTATATAATTATAGAGTTTCTTTTAATTTTACTTGCATATTAACACAGAATAAATTGGATATGAATGAGAGGAATACTATCTCAGTTACTACTCCAGAAAAAAGCCCATTCGTATTACTTTATGTCTGTTGACGCAGATGATAGACGAGATTTTTGTGTCTTGGCGTTGAAAATAACAAACGAAACGATTTAATACATAATAGGATTAAAGTGAAGGGACTTAAGGACGTTGTGAAACATTTAGACTTCTCGGGTGATGCTGATTAAATTATAAGGACGCCATTATCCAAATAGCAATGTACAATCTACTTAGAACTTCTTTCAGAGTCAACTCTATCTCTGAAAATGAATAATGTAAAGAGAAAATATGCCAGGGCGAGTTTTACAGCGAAAATTCAAGATGTGAAACAGATATATAAAATTTAATCGGAGTTGATCTTAATAATTTTTGTTCAACCAACTGTTTTACCTAAAAATACGATAGTAAATGTGACTGGATTATCGTGTACAGTAATGATTATACCACTTAACCTACGTATTATTCTACAATAAAATATATGTTTTATAAACTTTATAACCTTTGATTTATTTTTATATCATAAGATATCATGTGCATTAAATATCAATATTTTAAGAAGTCATAAATCTATCCAGGTTACACTCACATGCTGGATTCAGACAGTGGGATGGACACAAGACAAGTTATGATAGTCGTTGATATGTATATTTAGACGGATTTTTATTTCAGGCAGAATCTCAATGAAATATAGGTGATCTATTTAGGAGAAGATAGCACGTCACAGCTTTAACAGGTGATAATATTAACGTATTCCTATAAATATTATATCTGGCGTTAAAGTCAACAAATAATGTCATATAGGCTGGAAAAATAGAAGCATTAGGTCCAAAATATTAAATTTTTAACAATATGTTATAAGTATTATTTTTAATGTTTTATTTTGCACCTGTTTATATCAGCATTTCAATATGAATAGATCAGTAATATGGAAGGTACACCGAGTTGGATAAAGTAGACACACGTTTATAGGAGTACGGTTTTAACACCTAAAATATACCGAGTAAGAGTAAAAAACTAGAGTAAGTAACGCGTGCGTGGCCGGTCCCTCAGTGATATGGCGTGGCGCGCAGCCGTTCAACTTGGCAACATCGTTGACTGCAGCGCTCGTAGGATCTAGTGATTGAACTATTGCCTTTTCGTACCACTGAGCTAGGTCTTTGATTCATCGAAACTCTGCGGTACTGCCTTGCTATCAATTATCCCTAAACTCCACTTATCACTGCTAGAATTTCGGTTTGATACTGAAGATTCTACCAAACCTAATACTAAAGTCACACTTAGGTAATTTCAGCAGGATAACCACAAAACATCTTGAGAAATAATAACCCATATTTTGGCTTTAAGTAGTTAAGGGCTATCCAAACGAGACCTAGGCTAGTTAAAATGCCTCATAAGGTGTACTGAAGTTTTACAAAGAGTCATAAGGTGTGGTCGCTCAGTCGTTGAGGCTTCGGACTGTGGATTCCGTGTCCAAGGCTTCCATCTCTAACTGAACTAACGGTAGGTACATTACTCATTGTATAAAGTTAACGTACAAGCCAGAGTATCATGTCAACTGGTGATTGAAGGCATTGAAGGCCCTAAAAAAATGTAACTGTAGAGTGAGTAATGTTGGTTCAGTTTTTTTAACGAAATAAAAAGTAGAAAAACATGTCAACATGCTTTTTAATGGTTTTTATGACATTTAGACAATACGAAACAAAAGTGCAGAATAAAAACTAAAATAAAACCATGTAATAATAATATATAACCTACCACCCTTAGTCCATATTCTAGAAATTTATTAATCAAAACTCACACTGACTCGTTTTTGGCACAAACGACTCACGTATTAAGCTATAAATAACAAACTCTTGTACCTCAATACCACAAGATTTATAATTACAGAAGTCTATTGTGTAAACATATTCAATAGCAGTATAATTAATTACTTATAATGCCAAAATAAACAATAACAGTCTATTAACTGTGATTTCCCGACCCTCCCCAACCCCCCCTCAGGGGCAGCCACCCTCTCACTCTTTGTTCCTGTCATTATAGAGCCTACATTGTACTCGTCTGACAATGAAAAATGCCATCCTATCTATTTGAGGAGGGATCATCACAAGGCAACTGCAATTTAGATTGATTGTAAGCTCGCTGTTTTTACATTAAAGTGCAACCCTTTCAAGTTGACAATGAGAAGCGTAGAGAGAACACATTAAATTTATCTCAGAACTGAGTATGATAGAAGTTACCTTTTCACTTATAATGGTGAATTTGGATAAAAATAGCTCAAATACTTGAAATGATGTATTTTATTATGTTATTCTCATTTTATTTTAAGGTTGGTGTAAAAATATCGTTAGTTTATTTTCCATTTCATCGAAATTGACCACGAGCCTCTTAAGTAAAACAATTTTTAATACATGCAGTCATAACTTTTATCAGTGAATGACACTCTTATTGGATTTTCAGAAAATAATTAGACTAATTTGCCAATTTTCTAATAAACATTAAAAAAATAAGAGATATATTTTTCTTTTTAATAGTTTTCTGTAGTTTTTTTCATACGAGAATGTTGAACACTAACAGTGTAGAATCCTTATCCAGCTAGTGTTGAGGGAAGTCAACTACATGAATACGAGAATGTTGAACACTAACAGTGTAGAATCCTTATCCAGCTAGTGTTGAGGGAAGTCAACTACATGAATACGAGAATGTTCAACACTAACAGTGTAGAATCCTTATCCAGCTAGTGTTGAGGGAAGTCAACTACATGAATACGAGAATGTTCAACACTAACAGTGTAGAATCCTTATCCAGCTAGTGTTGGGGGAAGTCAACTACATGAATACGAGAATGTTCAACACTAACAGTGTAGAATCCTTATCCAGCTAGTGTTGAGGGAAGTCAACTACATGAATACGAGAATGTTCAACACTAACAGTGTAGAATCCTTATCCAGCTAGTGTTGAGGGAAGTCAACTAAATGAATACGAGAATGTTCAACACTAACAGTGTAGAATCCTTATCCAGCTAGTGTTGAGGGAAGTCAACTACATGAATACGAGAATGTTCAACACTAACAGTGTAGAATCCTTATCCAGCTAGTGTTGAGGGAAGACAACTACATGAATACGAGAATGTTCAACACTAACAGTGTAGAATCCTTATCCAGCTAGTGTTGAGGGAAGTCAACTACATGAATACGAGAATGTTGAACACTAACAGTGTAGAATCCTTATCCAGCTAGTGTTGAGGGAAGTCAACTACATGAATACGAGAATGTTCAACACTAACAGTGTAGAATCCTTATCCAGCTAGTGTTGAGGGAAGTCAACTACATGAATACGAGAATGTTCAACACTAACAGTGTAGAATCCTTATCCAGCTAGTGTTGAGGGAAGTCAACTACATGAATACGAGAATGTTCAACACTAACAGTGTAGAATCCTTATCCAGCTAGTGTTGAGGGAAGTCAACTACATGAATACGAGAATGTTCAACACTAACAGTGTAGAATCCTTATCTAGCTAGTGTTGAGGGAAGTCAACTAAATGAATACGAGAATGTTGAACACTAACAGTGTAGAATCCTTATCTAGCTAGTGTTGAGGGAAGTCAACTACATGAATACGAGAATGTTGAACACTAACAGTGTAGAATCCTTATCCAGCTAGTGTTGAGGGAAGTCAACTACATGAATACGAGAATGTTCAACACTAACAGTGTAGAATCCTTATCCAGCTAGTGTTGAGGGAAGTCAACTACATGAATACGAGAATGTTCAACACTAACAGTTTAGAATCCTTATCCAGCTAGTGTTGAGGGAAGTCAACTAAATGAATACGAGAATGTTCAACACTAACAGTGTAGAATCCTTATCCAGCTAGTGCTGAGGGAAGTCAACTACATGAATACGAGAATGTTCAACACTAACAGTGTAGAATCCTTATCCAGCTAGTGTTGAGGGAAGTCAACTACATGAATACGAGAATGTTCAACACTAACAGTGTAGAATCCTTATCCAGCTAGTGTTGAGGGAAGTCAACTACATGAATACGAGAATGTTCAACACTAACAGTGTAGAATCCTTATCCAGCTAGTGTTGAGGGAAGTCAACTACATGAATACGAGAATGTTCAACACTAACAGTGTAGAATCCTTATCCAGCTAGTGTTGAGGGAAGTCAACTACATGAATACGAGAATGTTCAACACTAACAGTGTAGAATCCTTATCCAGCTAGTGTTGAGGGAAGTCAACTACATGAATACGAGAATGTTCAACACTAACAGTGTAGAATCCTTATCCAGCTAGTGTTGAGGGAAGTCAACTACATGAATACGAGAATGTTGAACACTAACAGTGTAGAATCCTTATCCAGCTAGTGTTGAGGGAAGTCAACTACATGAATACGAGAATGTTGAACACTAACAGTGTAGAATCCTTATCCAGCTAGTGTTGAGGGAAGTCAACTACACGAATACGAGAATGTTGAACACTAACAGTGTAGAATCCTTATCCAGCTAGTGTTGAGGGAAGTCAACTACATGAATACGAGAATGTTGAACACTAACAGTGTAGAATCCTTATCCAGCTAGTGTTGAGGGAAGTCAACCACATGAATACGAGAATGTTCAACACTAACAGTGTAGAATCCTTATCCAGCCAGTGTTGAGGGAAGTCAACTACATGAATCCTTATCCAGCTAGTGTTGAGGGAAGTCAACTACATGAATACGAGAATGTTCAACACTAACAGTGTAGAATCCTTATCCAGCTAGTGTTGAGGGAAGTCAACTACATGAATACGAGAATGTTCAACACTAACAGTGTAGAATCCTTATCCAGCCAGTGTTGAGGGAAGTCAACTACATGAATCCTTATCCAGCTAGTGTTGAGGGAAGTCAACTACATGAATCCTTATCCAGCTAGTGTTGAGGGAAGTCAACTACATGAATCCTTATCCAGCTAGTGTTGAGGGAAGTCAACTACATGAATACGAGAATGTTGAACACTAACAGTGTAGAATCCTTATCCAGCTAGTGTTGAAGGAAGTCAACTACATGAATCCTTATCCAGCTAGTGTTGAGGGAAGTCAACTACATGAATCCTTATCCAGCTAGTGTTGAGGGAAGTCAACTACATGAATCCTTATCCAGCTAGTGTTGAGGGAAGTCAACTACATGAATCCTTATCCAGCTAGTGTTGAGGGAAGTCAACTACATGAATCCTTATCCAGCTAGTGTTGAGGGAAGTCAACTACATGAATCCTTATCCAGCTAGTGTTGAGGGAAGTCAACTACATGAATACGAGAATGTTCAACACTAACAGTGTAGAATCCTTATCCAGCTAGTGTTGAGGGAAGTCAACTAAATGAATACGAGAATGTTGAACACTAACAGTGTAGAATCCTTATCCAGCTAGTGTTGAGGGAAGTCAACTACATGAATACGAGAATGTTCAACACTAACAGTGTAGAATCCTTATCCAGCTAGTGTTGAGGGAAGTCAACTAAATGAATACGAGAATGTTGAACACTAACAGTGTAGAATCCTTATCCAGCTAGTGTTGAGGGAAGTCAACTACATGAATACGAGAATGTTGAACACTAACAGTGTAGAATCCTTAACCAGCTAGTGTTGAGGGAAGTCAACTACATGAATACGAGAATGTTGAACACTAACAGTGTAGAATCCTTATCCAGCTAGTGTTGAGGGAAGTCAACTACATGAATACGAGAATGTTCAACACTAACAGTGTAGAATCCTTATCTAGCTAGTGTTGAGGGAAGTCAACTACATGAATACGAGAATGTTGAACACTAACAGTGTAGAATCCTTATCCAGCTAGTGTTGAGGGAAGTCAACTAAATGAATACGAGAATGTTGAACACTAACAGTGTAGAATCCTTATCCAGGTAGTGTTGAGGGAAGTCAACTAAATGAATACGAGAATGTTGAACACTAACAGTGTAGAATCCTTATCCAGCTAGTGTTGAGGGAAGTCAACTAAATGAATACGAGAATGTTGAACACTAACAGTGTAGAATCCTTATCCAGCTAGTGTTGAGGGAAGTCAACTAAATGAATACGAGAATGTTGAACACTAACAGTGTAGAATCCTTATCCAGCTAGTGTTGAGGGAAGTCAACTAAATGAATACGAGAATTTTGAACACTAACAGTGTAGAATCCTTATCCAGCTAGTGTTGAGGGAAGTCAACTACATGAATACGAGAATGTTCAACACTAACTGTGTAGAATCCTTATCCAGCTAGTGTTGAGGGAAGTCAACTAAATGAATACGAGAATGTTGAACACTAACAGTGTAGAATCCTTATCCAGCTAGTGTTGAGGGAAGTCAACTACATGAATACGAGAATGTTCAACACTAACAGTGTAGAATCCTTATCCAGCTAGTGTTGAGGGAAGTCAACTAAATGAATACGAGAATGTTGAACACTAACAGTGTAGAATCCTTATCCAGCTAGTGTTGAGGGAAGTCAACTACAAGAATACGAGAATGTTGAACACTAACAGTGTAGAATCCTTATCCAGCTAGTGTTGAGGGAAGTCAACTACATGAATACGAGAATGTTGAACACTAACAGTGTAGAATCCTTATCCAGCTAGTGTTGAGGGAAGTCAACTACATGAATACGAGAATGTTGAACACTTACAGAGTAGAATCCTTATCCAGCTAGTGTTGAGGGAAGTCAACTACATGAATACGAGAATGTTGAACACTAACAGTGTAGAATCCTTATCCAGCTAGTGTTGAGGGAAGTCAACTACATGAATACGAGAATGTTCAACACTAACAGTGTAGAATCCTTATCCAGCTAGTGTTGAGGGAAGTCAACTACATGAATACGAGAATGTTCAACACTAACAGTGTAGAATCCTTATCCAGCTAGTGTTGAGGGAAGTCAACTACATGAATACGAGAATGTTGAACACTAACAGTGTAGAATCCTTATCCAGCTAGTGTTGAGGGAAGTCAACTACATGAATACGAGAATGTTGAACACTAACAGTGTAGAATCCTTATCCAGCTAGTGTTGAGGGAAGTCAACTACATGAATACGAGAATGTTCAACACTAACAGTGTAGAATCCTTATCCAGCTAGTGTTGAGGGAAGTCAACTACATGAATACGAGAATGTTCAACACTAACAGTGTAGAATCCTTATCCAGCTAGTGTTGAGGGAAGTCAACTACATGAATACGAGAATGTTCAACACTAACAGTGTAGAATCCTTATCCAGCTAGTGTTGAGGGAAGTCAACTACATGAATACGAGAATGTTCAACACTAACAGTGTAGAATCCTTGTCCAGCTAGTGTTGAGGGAAGTCAACTACATGAATATGAGAATGTTCAACACTAACAGTGTAGAATCCTTGTCCAGCTAGTGTTGAGGGAAGTCAACTACATGAATACGAGAATGTTCAACACTAACAGTGTAGAATCCTTGTCCAGCTAGTGTTCAGGGAAGTCAACTACATGAATACGAGAATGTTCAACACTAACAGTGTGGAATCCTTGTCCAGCTAGTGTTGAGGGAAGTCAACTACATGAATACGAGAATGTTCAACACTAACAGTGTAGAATCCTTGTCCAGCTAGTGTTGAGGGAAGTCAACTACATGAATACGAGAATGTTCAACACTAACAGTGTAGAATCCTTGTCCAGCTAGTGTTGAGGGAAGTCAACTACATGAATACGAGAATGTTGAACACTAACAGTGTAGAATCCTTGTCCAGCTAGTGTTGAGGGAAGTCAACTACATGAATCCTTGTCCAGCTAGTGTTGAGGGAAGTCAACTACATGAATACGTTTTAAACGTTTATGATACATCATTATTGTAAAAAGACAAAAAGTGAAGAAAACTTTTGAAATATTTGTAAAAATATTTCATTAGAGTTTTTACAAATTAAATTTCCAACGTATTGCCGGCAGTGGCTAAGGCTTCGTACTGCGGAATCAAACGTCCAAGGTTAAAACACCTAACCTCACGCACAGGCTTGCCAACCCCCGTCAACTGGCAAGCTAAGTTAACAAATGTAAGTTATCACAAAACAAATTTTATTACAATATAAGTACAAACATTAATAAATATTTTGTACTTATGTTGTAAGAAATTGTTCTAGTAGAACGTTCTCTTGTTTTGTATTCCAACTAGTAAGATGTATTTTCACAGCAATAAGTTGTTTCATAGTTTTGTATTAGACAGCTTAGTTTTATATTAGGACAACCAATAACAAACTAAAAAGAGAGTAGGGTTTAACATTTAAATTTTTTTTAATTAAGTAAAATTTTTAATTCAAACAATTTAATTTTTTAATAGTTTTATTACAATGCTAATTACCATATGTTTGGTCAAATATTAAAATGTTAACAGTAAATCAATAATAAGCAAAAATGTTTCAACTTTTTGCAAACTTAAGCAAACAGATTTAAGCGTTACCGTGTTCACTTCTATTCTTATACAACATGTTTTTATTATTTAAATAATAGGTACACTTCATTAAATCCTAAAACCATCTTAATACCTACATATTCTCATAAACATAAATAAAAAAATGTTTCTAAATCGGATATTAGAAGACATACACTTGTAATATTTTCATTGTGTCATCCAATATACACTACCATGATAATGAAGTAAACTTTACTAGTAATAATTATTTGATAACCACACGAGAGAAACGTAGCAGGGTTTCAGGAAGAAGGAACAGTTACAGTAGCAAGGCGGGGAAGGAAGGGTGGAAGTGGCACCAGAGCAGCCCCGGATATCAGACTCGATAAATCTCTAGCTTTGTGTCTCCGCCAAACGCACTCTGTAATTAAACACTCCGAGGTGACCGAAGTGCCACGATCGCCATTAATTCGAAATAAATTATGGGACGTGCCGCGCCCCTTTTCTCACATATAGTCACTGTAGAAGTGGGTGTCCCTCAAGGTTCCTGGCAACACTCCTGCTTTTTTGTTTTATAATCCGTTATTCGTCTTCTCTTAGTTATAATTAGTATTAATATTTTACCATCCAACGTACAAATGTGGGTTTTTAAGGAGCTTGATGTGTCACCTTCGAAGTGATTTAAATGGAAGGAGAAGGATGTAATGGAAATAAAACTCCACAAGTCTGATTACAGCAGGTTTAGTACCTGGTCCGATAATTGTATCAGCACCAATAAAAGGACATTGTTACGTTCTAAAAACGTATTGTATGTACCCTGGTGTGATATCTCCTTAATATTTCTTCTGTTAAACAGGGTTTAAGGCTAAAAGGGTTCAACGATAAAGGCCCACCCATCCACACAAGAATAATGTTGACGCTCTTCTACTATCCAAACTTTTACTATTAGAGATAAGCTACAAACGCATAGGTTTATCATGGTAATTAACACTCTTTGTTTACTTGGAATGATCATACTATCTGCAGGTGCGGCGTTGCCATATTGAACGAGCATGACAGAGTTAGATAGTACCATTCACACACCAGTTTTAGCCCTCCCATAGCTGAAGGCAATGAAGTCCCTTAATGAATGGTAGGTATGTAAGACATCGTTGTAGCGAAGGGTGAGTGGATAGACAATAAAACTGGATTGTGGACTGGCATGGTCTGGCAACCACGCTCAGTCCACAAATTATTGTTTCGCTGCAAAGCGGATGGTTTACAAACTATAGCATGATTAACCTTGAGACAATTAATTTGCACATAGCTAATTTTGTATGTCGTATTAACTCAATGGCTTCCCAAAATTTAAAAGATTATTTTTAACCCTATCTACCTACTATCAACCCAGACATGATCTATAGAGATGAATGTCCCATATATTCCCACATGAGTGATGTTAATGTTATAAGAAGTCATCTATGGAGATGTAAAATAAAATGTTGCTGTCGTTAAATTACTTCCAAGTCCTTTTGATACATAAGGAATCCCAAGGAGGGTTAATGTTTGTCATATGACCTAGCGACAATAACCAATGTCCAATTGAAACTGTAATTGCCTAGTGCCGAAGTTGATGTAAAACCGATTAAATCAACAAAATATTAAACTTCTATAAGTTTTGGGTTGTTAAAAAATATTACCGATTAAAAATAAAAATTAATTGCTCTTAATAATTTGTTAATTTTATACAATATTATAGTTTTCCTGCTTACCCAAATCATATTCTTGAAATTTCATTAAATTAAAACTTGTTTACTAAAACCGTTTGTTGTGATGTAAAAAGAAACATTCTCATTTTAATCACACAGTTTTATAAATAACATAATTAAAAATAAATTTAATAGTTTGTAGAATATATGTTCGTAAATAGTGACTAAAACTATAATCACCCTTCAATATTGTGAACATTTTAAAATACCCGTATGACAAAAAATTTTAGAAGTATAAAATGTATAAACTTAGTAAAATATAATATAGTTAATCGCATTTGTATATTTTTATTTGAATAAAATAACAAAACTCGCTAATAAACTGACAATATTATTTGCATGTTGCTTTTAATTTAATAAATCAGTAATTCACTCACTGTATAAATTATGATAACCTTCCAGCTCGTTAAGTGTCTTCGATATTATAAAAATTTAATTGAAAGTATTCTTTCTCCTTAGTTTTGTATCCTATTTATATAAAGTAAAATAGTTTTACTATATATTTATTGTTTGGTAAATAATATGTACTTTCTTGTTTATATCGAGAAAAAGTTAAAAATACCCTAAATATTGTAAATAGTTAATCCAATTATATTTTTATACATAAAAGACTAAGTAATATTGCTCTATAGTTTATTTTATAAAACACACAGTAAATATTAAACCTAACAAGACATCAAATCACTTTTTACTCCAAACGAGTTAGATTTACAAGCTTCCTTGTCACAACATACCTGAAATACCCAACTGGCAAAATGAAGACTTTGGCATCTCCATTAAAGTTTGTAAATTTTTGAAATATCAAACTGTTGTACAGTTCTCTGGATGAGCAGAATTATATGAATAGCCATGAGCAGAGGCCTCTGTCGGCATTTTCATTAATTACTGATCACATGCCTCCTGGGCGGGCCTTTGTCCCTGCTCCTGTTTTAAATAGCTCCGAGATTTTCTACATCACAAAGGAATATTGTGGTGAAACCCCCGGCTTAGTGATCATTATTAATGGAATATTTTTATAAGATAATTGTCTCTTTTGTGAAAATTATCGGCACGCTGAGAATTAATGAAATCTTTACTTTAGATTATTTACTAATTGATGGAATTATTTCAGGTAAGCTGGTCCTCTGAAGATTTATTTTGTAAGTATTAACGAATAATACCAAATTATGAAAATAATAATTTATCAAATATATTTTTATCAATTACATAATGAGGTTTAATAATGTATAAAACACAACTATTGAATACATTTAAACATAAATCGTTCTATTTCATTAGTATTTTATTTTCATTTAGTTTTGTTAAGGGTTAAATTGCGAAGATTAAAATAATTTTTTATTTATTTGCGATGTTTTTTTATATAAGTACTGTACTAAAGTAGAAAAAAACAATTTATATTCACGAAAATGTAATCCCACCCGTCAACAACAAATATTGTTAGCCTTTTATAAATTGATGGAAGTGTAATTTTAAACTAAGTGGTAGTTACTATAATTAAATATATGAAGCATTCTATATCCTAAACGGTTGTTTAGTTTTCACTCCATACCTAGTTTTGGTCACCTACCAGAATACTACGATAATTTACAATAGTTACAAGAACATTTTTTATTAAAATAAAAGTTCCAGTAATCACGCATACTACAATAGTATGAACTCTTCGACATTGAAATTGGCTAGCAAATAACAGCTTTAATGGACTTTCAGAAGATTGCCATTTTTGCTTTTGGTTTTTTGGAGAACATATTCGTGCTGGCCAGATTGGTATAGTCTGTAAAGTCATCAGAATTTATTATCAATCCAGCCCACCTTTAACATCCGACAAAGTTCACCAGGTACGAGTAAAACTTAAGAATTGCCGTAAGATTTACAAGAAAGTATGTTAAGAGAAGTGTATGCCGTGGGTTCACATCCCCTGGACCACGGAGAACCGTTCAGCAACAAACATAGTAGGAACGAGAGTACAGTAAGTTGTGTGTTTGTAATGGAAGAAGAAGCGAGTAATTTTCTCGCCATGGGAAAGAATGTTAAGTGGAATAGTCGCCAGTCGCCACAAGTGCTATCAAACAAGACTTCCTTCTCTTTGTGACCTCGTTGGCGTTAACTCTGGAATTGGAATGGCCTTCGGGGAGGGGAGGAGTGGCGTGTGCACAGATGGTCCTCCTCGGACTACGCATGGAAGACCATAGGATGAGTCGTTGTTTATATATAGGAAAATCAAGAACTAGTGGATCTAGTTAATACTTGTAATCGGAACCAATGGTATCTCAGACACATGCCACGCGTGTCTTAGTTGGATGCAAACTAGTGACAATTAACATTTCAAATAGAGCTATCGTCTTTCAGTTTACTAAAGTATGATCGTTTGCCAACTATCATACGTAACTCAGATTGGTGTCAACTAGGAGTCACTTCAGGGGTTTTGGAGTGATCAGAAACTTCGGTGACTTCTGGCTTGGTTTCTGACTACCATGAAGTCACCAAGGTTAATTTTTTCTGTCAATTATTCTGGCTTCCAGAGAGATATTGACGGAATAATTCGGAAAAAAAACTTGACAGGAGTATATGGTTATATAGATGATGCGGGAAGACCAAAGAATATGACAGAAATCTAGCAAAGTTTTTAACTACTGTAAAGAAGTATGGACTGACACTGAATGAGGAAAAATGCAAATATTCTGTAAATACTATATCTATCTTGGGTCACATCATTTCAAATCACACTATTCGTCCTGATCCCGAAAGAATGCAGTCATTAATTAATGTTCCTGCTCCACGAGACGCCAAATCTCTTAAACGTTTTCCTGGGATGCTTTCACATTATTCAAAATGGATTTGTGGTTTCTCAGAAAAGATTCGACCTCTGGTTGACTGCAAAACGTTCCCAATGTCGAAAGAAAGTTTCAAATGTTTTAGTAGTTTGAAGAAGGACATAACTGATTCAGTCATTATCTCTCCAGTAGAGGCAGGTCCTTTAGTAGTTGAAACTGATGCGTCAGATCATGCTATTGCGGCCACTCTTTCACAAGAAGGAAACCCTGTAGCTTTCTTTAATCGGACCTTGAATATGAGTGAGAAGAAACACCCAGCCATAGAGAAAAATGCTTGTGCAATTGTCGGAAGTCTTAAGAAATGGAAACACTTTCTACTTGCCAGAGATTTCATTGTGGTGCAGACCAAAGTAAAATTTTCTCGAATCACGAAGAAATTATTCCACTGTTAATCATATACAATATTTGTTCTTCAGCCGATCGTAACACATTCTATTTTGATAAATTACTGAATAAGTGGTTCATGTTTGCTCCTTCTGGGGTTTATCACTATACTGTACTTTTATTTCGACATCATTTTGAAATTTAATCTTTAATCTTAAGAATGTGACCCACACACATTAAAGTAATGAAATAAATTAAAAGCAATCAACAATCTCCTTTAACATGTTTCAACCTTGTTCATCATAATTTAAAAAAATTACATACCAAACATAATTTTATTGTAAAAATAGGTATAATATCGGCTGCCCTGTTTACCATTGGTCTTCAGAAGGATAGATACTAGATGATTTACTACTCCAGCACCTAAATGTTATCCTGAAAGTTTGAAAAAGTATATATAGCTCAAATATACATGTTTTATACAGTAATCATAATAATAGTCTACACAGACTACAGACAGTAGTGATCTTCTTTCAGTTCAATCTAATTCAAAATATTTTACTTCCTGTTCTACTATAAATTTATTAATTCCTTTAAGATAGATTTTGTAATGACGCATCACATAAAATGAATACAGAAAAGTAACTTAAAATATATATTTTTATTCAGAAAACATTTCGATTAGTTTGAGTTGCTATGAATTTAAATGTAAAATTGTTTGACTATTAAATTTAGGTACCTTTAAAATACAAATTATGTAGTGAAAATAAGTTTGTTTTCCCCTGGTGACTTCGTGGAACAAATTGAATTTAGTATTGTATTTCAAACAACACAAACCAGAAAGTAAACAAGGTGAAGTTCAATTTGTGCTACCAACTCTTTATAGTTTTACCAACTGTCGTAAATTAATTGCTAATAAACTGAAAATCAAACATAAACTTCGTTCCTCAAGTTAAGTTAGTCTTTGCAATTACTTACGATGGTACTGTAACTTGATACAGCGCATATTGTTGTTACTTTACTGGGACAGTAAAAGTTAAAAAAATATTGTTACACTAGTGTCAG
>JAQJVL010000412.1:525829-633329 GCA_035578905.1 Stictocephala bisonia | reverse complement strand
AAGACAATAATATTAGTTGCCGCCTGAAGGTCTAACTAAAAAAATCTAAAAGTAAACATTTCCTGATAAACCCACTTTTTTACACTTTTATCGTCTATATTTTCATATATTTCATAAACGTTGAAGGAAAGTTAGACATGTTTATCAGAAAAATACCCAAACAAGATATTGGAAAAGTCGCCAGACTTACCAAATTTACCGATTTCTGAAATTACAATTCATTATTCATCTCTAAGACGCCGATCGTAGAGATTTGGGTGAATATGAGGCGTGAATGAGTGTGATGAATGTAGATGAACGAGTGTAGTCATTGTTACTATCTGAGTTTGACTTAGCTCAGAAAGGACTATTTATTAATAGCCCAATAGCCAGGGCAACTATGGGACCAACAGCTTTACGTGGAATTCGAACCACGAAGTGTTGGTCTGATTTTCAGCTAGCTGACAAGTTTGACACTTAGCTCTCTCCCCCACACAACACCCGAACACTGACTACCATTCAACACGGACACTCCAGACTTCTCTAGTAGTGTCTATATTGATGACAACCATTGAGCGGACGCCTCATCGGTATTAATAGTTAATATTATAACACAACATCTTTTGGAAGCTTAAATGTTCTAATGTGCAAACAAAGTAAGCATTTCTTTCGATGATTTTACTAAAGTTAAAAAATTAAAGAAAAAAATATGTATTTTTGTTGCCAAATATCCTATTTTTTTTAGTACAGTTCCTAATAACATTTATGTGTCTACTTTAATTGAAAATATTAAAATATATTTCAACTAATTTTTAACATTGAGTGAACTTAAATAAGTGTATTCTCTGGCCAATAGTGCTCCAAGCTGGTGTTAAATTACAAATATTCAGGTGCATGTTTATTCATGTGGCTTGCTCATTCCAACCAAATGCTATGAGAACGTTTTTATTCTGTTTTTATACATGGCCGGACAATTATTCACAACGGATTTGGGAATTTAAACAATGAAATTTTATACAGTGTAAAAACACAATCCAGGAATGTAAAATATCAGATTGTTGATCAAATGTAATTTAGAGGAACACACTTTTACTTAACATTCACATTTCATTGCTGTCATATTTGATGGACAATAGATTTGTATGAAGAAATTGAATTCAAAGGATTAGTATAAATAACTCTCTCCTTACCTGTCATATTTGATGGACAATAGATTTGTATGAAGAAATTGTATTCAAAGGATTAGTATAAATAACTCTCTCCTTAGTTTTATATATATAAAACTACTATAAGTTTGTAGAGACTTAAGGATATACGTAGAAGACATTTCGGTTATGGACATTTCTATTGGCCAAAATAATGAAACACGTTTGAGATTGCCTCTCGTAATCAATTTAGTAATTTTTCACGAATTATTTAAGGAACCACAGATTATATTTTGTCAGTCTGTCAAATATTAGGTGACATACCTAAATTACAAAGATACATTATTATAAGTCATGTAAATTTATTCTACCAATAGTAACTGTTCAATTTAAACTGAAGTACTTTTGTCAAATAATAATAATGATGCGATCGTTATCAAAGGCTTGACAAACAAATCGGTGTCTAATGAGGGAATTGACGGTTTCCATTGGTGAGGGAAGTGTCCAACCTGTTACTGCCTTTGTATTCAGGAACTCATTACCGTTTTTGAATCCACAAAACGGCAGGAATATGACTGGTTAGAGCTGGTCTGCCAATATTAAAATCAAAGAAATGTCGAGATTAAAAAAATACAGCAAAAAAGAGAATTTAAAATATATATTACGTACTGATACTTAAATATTTTTTAAATATAACTTAAACTATCTAATTATTTCTTAAATATGTAATATTACGTAATTAAAAACACAAATCAAGTCAAAATCTCTTATTCAAAGCTAGTAGTCTATTTTATTATTTACTTAATAAATGTTATAATGTGAGTTGCCTCCTTCTAGGAGTTTCTTAAATAATATCTAAGATTTTAACATGTAGGTGCTAAGTTTGTTTCAACTATCTCAGAAATTGTGAAAATATTTTTCTGACTTTATCACATTGTTGCTGGTGTTTTAGTCTTGTAAAATATCGTTCTTCGAAATGTTGCTTTTACCAATAGAACATTAAGCATAAAAGAAATCAGTCTACACTTTTAATAAATATTACAAAAATATGAAAAGTTATGGATCTAAAACAAACCCTTCTACTGGCAAACACAAATCTATATTTCCATACAAATATCGTAAAAATGCATGCTAATATACAATACTCTTCAATGATGTTACTGCTTCCAAGAACCCCTATTTCCACACAGTCACATTGGTGTTACAAGGAAACAAGTAGTAGACCATTGTGTAGCCAAGATTAATGATGCAGAATGTAATGTGACAGAGGAACACCTCCCAGTGTTTAATTGTCCAGTGAAGACAAAGCATGAGATATATGGAGACTGTTACCCGTAGACACCACACACCACTGAGGAGGTATTTGATGTAGGTAGTCGTGTGACAGAGGAACACCTCCCAGTGTTTAATTGTCCAGTGAAGACAAAGCGTGAGATATATGGAGTCTGTTACCCGTAGACACCACACACCACTGAGGAGGTATTTGATGAAGGTAGTCGTGTGACAGAGGAACACCTCTCAATGTTTAATTGTCCAGTGAAGACAAAGCGTGAGATATATGGAGTCTGTTACCCGTAGACACCACACACCACTGAGGAGGTATTTGATGAAGGTAGTCGTGTGACAGGGGAACACCTCTCAATGTTTAATCGTCCAGTGAAGACAAAGCGTGAGATATATGGAGTCTGTTACCCGTAGACACCACACACCACTGAGGAGGTATTTGATGAAGGTAGTCGTGTGACAGAGGAACACCTCTCAATGTTTAATAGTCCAGTGAAGACAAAGCGTGAGATATATGGAGTCTGTTACCCGTAGACACCACACACCACTGAGGAGGTATTTGATGTAGGTAGTCGTGTGACAGGGGAACACCTCCCAATGTTTAATCGTCCAGTGAAGACAAAGCGTGAGATATATGGAGTCTGTTACCCGTAGACACCACACACCACTGAGGAGGTATTTGATGTAGGTAGTCGTGTGACAGGGGAACACCTCCCAATGTTTAATCGTCCAGTGAAAACAAAGTGATATACATGGAGTCTGTTACCTGTAGACACCACACTACTGAGGAGGTATTTGATGTAGGTAGTCGTGTGACAGGGGAACACCTCTCAATGTTTAATTGTCCAATGAAGACAAAGCGTGAGATATATTGAGTCTGTTACCTGTAGACACCACGCACTACTGAGGAGGTATTTGATGTAGGTAGTCGTGTGACAGGGGAACACCTCCCAATGTTTAATTGTCCAGTGAAAACAAAGTGATATACATGGAGTCTGTTACCCGTAGACACCACACACTACTGACGAGGTATTTGATGTAGGTAGTCGTGTGACAGGGGAACACCTCCCAATGTTTAATTGTCCAGTGAAGACAAAGCGTGAGATATATGGAGTCTGTTACCTGTAGACACCACACACCACTGAGGAGGTATTTGATGTAGGTAGTCGTGTGACAGGGGAACACCTCCCAATGTTTAATTGTCCAGTGAAGACAAAGCGTGAGATATATGGAGTCTGTTACCTGTAGACACCACACACCACTGAGGAGGTATTTGATGTAGGTAGTCGTGTGACAGGGGAACACCTCCCAGTGTTTAATTGTCCAGTGAAGACAAAGCGTGAGATATATGGAGTCTGTTACCCGTAGACACCACACACCACTGAGGAGGTATTTGATGTAGGTAGTCGTGTGACAGGGGAACACCTCCCAATGTTTAATTGTCCAGTGAAGACAAAGCGTGAGATATAAGGAGTCTGTTACCTGTAGAAACCACACACCACTGAGGAGGTATTTGATGTAGGTAGTCGTGTGACAGGGGAACACCTCCCAATGTTTAATTGTCCAGTGAAGACAAAGCGTGAGATATATGGAGACTGTTACCCGTAGACACCACACTACTGAGGAAGTATTTGATGTAGGTAGTCGTGTCACAGAGGAACACCTCCCTGTGTTTAATTGTCCAGTGAAGACAAAGCGTGAGATATATGGAGTCTGTTACCCGTAGACACCACACACCACTGAGGAGGTATTTGATGTAGGTAGTCGTGTGACAGAGGAACACCTCCCAATGTTTAATTGTCCAGTGAAGACAAAGCGTGAGATATATGGAGTCTGTTACCCGTAGACACCACACACTACTGAGAAGGTATTTGATGTAGGTAGTCGTGTGACAGAGGAACACCTCCCAGTGTTTAATTGTCCAGTAAAGACAAAGCGTGAGATATATGGAGTCTGTTACCCGTAGACACCACACACTACTGAGGAGGTATTTGATGTAGGTAGTCGTGTGACAGGGGAACACCTCCCAATATTTAATTGTCCAGTGAAGACAAAGCGTGAGATATATGGAGTCTGTTACCTGTAGACACCACACACTACTGAGGAGGTATTTGATGTAGGTAGTCGTGTGACAGAGGAACACCTCCCAGTGTTTAATTGTCCAGTGAAGACAAAGTGATATACATGGAGTCTGTTACCTGTAGACACTACACACTACTGAGGAGGTATTTGATGTAGGTAGTCGTGTGACAGGGGAACACCTCCCAATATTTAATCGTCCAGTGAAGACAAAGCGTGATATATATGGAGTCTGTTACCCGTAGACACCACACACTACTGAGGAGGTATTTGATGTAGGTAGTCGTGTGACAGGGGAACACCTCCCAATATTTAATCGTCCAGTGAAGACAAAGCGTGATATATATGGAGTCTGTTACCCGTAGACACCACACACTACTGAGGAGGTATTTGATGTACGTAGTCGTGTGACAGGGGAACACCTCCCAATTTAATCGTCCAGTGAAGACAAAGCGTGAGACATATGGAGTCTGTTACCCGGAGACATCACACACCACTGAGGAGGTATTTGATGTAGGTGGTCGTGTGACAGGGGAACACCTCCCAATGTTTAATCGTCCAGTGAAGACAAAGCGTGAGATATATGGAGTCTGTTACCCGTAGACACCACACACTATTGAGGAGGTATTTGATGTAGGTAGCCGTTTATTTGTCCAGTGTTTAGTTGTCCAGTGGAGACAAAGGGAAATACTACGTAGATCGGATTTCACGAAAAACTGTATGTCCCGTATTTGACTATTAGAATTTTGATAAAAATCTCTTTCTAAGTAACCTTAGTTACAACGACTATACTCGTTCATTTACATTCATCACTCATTCAACCCCTATATTCATTTATTTCATTTTGATCGGCGTCTTAGTAAAGAATAATGATTATATTTCACTGGAAACTAAAACGCGCAAAAATGGTACTGAATTTAAAGTTTAATTAAGTATGGGTCACTTTTATACATCATGGCCAAAGATAAATATATTGTATTGATTACTCATTCACAGTTGCAAATTCCATACTCACAGGACCGCTCCTCTCCCCACTATACCACGGGGGTGGTTACCATGCCACACGGTGTTTATGACTATTTATTGTTATGTTGGCCACAAAAACGATTATTGTTTAGTCTCCTAAATTTGGAGTTATCGCTAAATTTCGGTTTTGAAACTTTATATATCGGGAACATTACACTTTCAGCATTTTTTAATTTAAAGAGCGCTTCTTGAGACTTATTTGGTTGAAACGAAATTAAGGGATCGAACGTTTACATTAAAATACGCGTATTGTTTGGAATTTGGCATAGCATAAATTGTTTTAACACATCTATCAGTTAAGTCACGATTTATATCTATACTTTATCTTTGGATGTAATCTCGACAAATGAAATAATTAGCATTACTATTGCCGTATTAACGAAACAGTTTGTGAACGAGGGAACGGCGGACGGGGGAACGGCGGACGGGAAGTGGCCACAACACTCGCCCTTTAGTGTGTCAATATATGGAGCAAGGGTAAAAGCTTCATACATAGTTGGCTCAAAATTATACTTAGGCCTAATTTCTAATGAGTTGAATCTGTAGGTAATATTGCCTGTTTCTAACAGATATAAACTCATTATTGTACATATTTAAAATAGATACCAATAAAATAAATTTAATAATGTTTATATATATATTACATTATATGCATACAAAGAAAGTAAAGTTATTACTGCAAAGGTATTCGCTTATGGAATAACTTTCCTAAACTCTAAATAATTGTTATTTTGTAGTCTACACTATTCAGCCTGCACATAAAATTTTAATAAACCACTAAAGAAATAAAAACTTGTGTTATGGAAATAAAATTATGTAAATATTATTTGACTATATGATTTAAGCATTTCCAAACGAAAAATGATAATGTTCGATAATAGTTGGTGATAAATATCTCGTTCTACGAGTAGTAGCTAGCCCTACTATCAAAGCCACCATGTTGCATTGTAGATAAACTAAACTGACTAAAATCCGATAAGAATTAATGTAAGCTGATTTGAACTGACGCAGCTTCATGTATTTCCACGAATTGTGTTTGTCGGGTGGGTTGCTTAGGGCGGCAAGGTTGAGCAAACAACAGCGGTAATCGTAAATTGTTATTTGTTTAGAAATACACTCGTTCGTTGAAAGTGATCTCAAATTTATCTGTTATAGATTCTACCATTGCTGTATGTTGTAAGGTAATTACTAGTGTTCCGTGTATAGATAAATAATTGCTTGGCCTGTGGCTCCGAAATGTAACCATAAATAAACTAAACCATGACGACGTGTTGTCATTTTCAAATTTGTATAGGCCAATAGAAATGCTGTTATTACTTGACTTATAACGATTGTTGTACTAAATAAATATTTGTTTTAATGTCATAAAACATATATCACTTTGATAATTTCGATAATTGGATGTATTATCCGACAAAAGGGTAACACTAAGTTAAAAAATAGTAGGATTTTTACACAGAAGTGAGAATTCATATAACTGAATCTTTATTCTTTAAATTATACTTGGTTTACCTCTTCAGATAATTGAAGACAATAAATGTTGGTTTTCCAGTAGTACCTGTATATATAACCTAAAATGACATACATTAATCATCACTTTATAACTTCTCCCTGGTGTCAGAGATATTGTATCCTCTGATACCAGTGAGACGTAGCCAATAAATAAGGTCATGTTTTTACATCTTAATTAGTTCACATTTATACTTACGATATAAACAATATTCAAATTTCAAGACTCACCCCATTTTTTTTCTTTCTAACACATACCAATTTTTAAGATTTAATGACAAACGATTATTTCACCAGTAAGTATACGTTTAATACGTATATTTCATGACCAATGTGGCTTCAAACAAATAATCGATTGCCAATATGCAGATTTAATGTTTATTAATGCAATTTTATGATATATTAATTATATAAATTTATGAGTGAACAAGTATTTATAACTTACTAGGTTTTGGTGCGCATTTTCTAACTTCCGGGGAGTGGCACATCAACTATGTATGTGGCGAATGAGGGTTGCCAATGAGGATAGTGACTGTTGACGAATAAACTTAAGTCTTGTTACAAATGAAGGTCGAGGTCCCTTGGAGTGTATCAGTAGTCTATACCATCCCTGAAAATGAACCCTGGAATTTAAGATTACGCAACAATCAGTCTCCAGACCCATTTTACAGTATACACGTTTGAAAGATAGTACAAATACATTATCATACAAATATCATGACCATATAGACAATAATTGTATAACTACATCACTTGATCCAAAGTTAATCTAGAAAATACATCATCGCAATTTTTGCATCGCCCTTTTGTCTATATATGAATAATATATTGATTGCAATGTGCAGCTTGCAGCCGCCACACTCACCCTCGCTCGACCGTTGGTGTGGTTGCCTCGCCAAATGGTGATAATGGCTTGTTATTGTTGTGTTTGACCACAACAAACGAGTATTTAAGGTCCTTCAAACGTGGAATATCACTGAAAACCATTGTTACAACTGTCATTCATTAGGATCATTAATATTCCCACTGACTTTTGTAAAATTGAACAATAGGGATTCCTGGAGTTATAATTGGGTTAAAATGAATTAAATTGATGGCATTTTTCAACTACATTTAAGGTAGTATTTACTAGCTTTAACTGTATGTATGTGTGTAAAATAATGTATTTTTAATTAAAGTTTATTCCAATTTGTTCAAATATTTCAAGTCATACTGCTCATTAATTAGTATGTCCAGTATACTCCCGAACTTCCGAACACCGCTGGACGTTCGATCGTGCTCTACGGTCGTGTTTATTATTATGAGTTATATAGAACACTGTATAGTTATCAAAGGTTATTCTAGTGGACCATGAGTGCAAATTATGAGGTTTTTTTATTTAAAACCATTAAGATTGATATTTAAGTTTCACATATTAACTAAATAAATATATATATATATGTATTTTTAAAATTTTTATATCATAAACTGTAAAAAATTATAACAATAGTAATATTTTTATAAAATCAAACTTATGGTCATCTAAAATAGTTCTTCACCTCTCAAAATACACTTCAAATATTACAATAAGATGAATATTAAGGACCAAAGACTTGAAATGCAAATCCGTGTTTATGGCGTGTTTTGTGAACCGAAATGGCTCGCATAAAATATTAGATATCTCGCATTTTTTTACACCCATAGAGATTTTTTCAATATATGAGAGATAAAATTCCCAACTGTTTAATTTTGGATAGTATCAAAGATTAGAACTTTGCCATGGGTCTCCATCACATATGCCTGACTTGAAGTAGAAAATAAATATTTTATAAAGAAGGGTGTCTAAATGGATATCGTACTTGATTTATCTAATTAAATTTTAGCTCCTGATTTTGTTAGAAATTAATATTATAGAAACATCTTTAAACCCAGATAAATTGGATATAATACAAATACCAAATTAGTATTTTAGAGCAGCTGGCCTGGGTTTTGTTAAATGAACATGGATATTTCACGGAAAAACAACACTTTTCTGTGTTAATGATATCAACAATTGTATTATCATAGTTAGTAATGTAAAATATGCAAAGTTAAAAATTCAGATCCTTGATTAAAAAAGCCACCAGTGGTCATGCACACTGATTCCCACGTCAGAGGGCTGCAACAAACGAGCTCAGGGCACGGCTTGTCAAATATATACCTCCATTACCATGCCTCAAACAAGTATATGTTCATTCATTATTTATTACAGTCCCCACTAATTTAATTTATCAACTAAATCTTGCTTCTTCTGTTAGTATTAATTATATTCATTGCTGAACCTGTTATTAACTATCTGTCAAGCATTATCACTTTGCGACATCTCAGCTTCTGATGTATGACTTACTGCAAGTCATTTTTTGTTTAGTTATTCTTTAGTTGTAGTAGAAATGACTACCCCTTATTGATTCTTTGATTTGATTTTATTATCGTTGTCATTGTATTGCTGAAGTTTGTTTCTTGTTGTTATTACAGATGTTTTTCTATAGATAATAAAGTTATTCCCTCTGTCTCTTGGTTGAAAGATTATATTTAATGCTTAACCACTTTGGACATCATGTAAATTTTGCTATTTGTTATATTGCTCTGTTGATAATTTCTTTTGTAATTGCTTGCGTTGGTTTTTTTCTACTGATTAGTCTGTTATTATTTTTACTACTCACGTTTGTTATCTTTATTTCTTACATCTGTTACCATTATTACTGCATTATAGGACTTGTCGTTATAAATGTTGTTGTCAGCCCTACGTCCTAATGTCAGTACTGTCCTAATGTCAGTACTGTCCTAATGTCCCGATGTCATCCTAAAGTTGACCAAGTCGTCTTTTGTATTGTTCTGTATAGCCGTTAGTGAAATAATTAAATTAATACATCATGTGTAACAAAGATTATTTGTTGATTAAAATAATAAGGATGATATTTTTATTTTTAATATCTCATTTTAAAACTATTTTAATTGTTTACACGTGTGTGGAAGTGTACAACAAAATCCCGCCTGTAACGTTTAGTCATACAGAAATTAATATATTTTTAGGGTTCAAATAGCACTATTAAAATGCATGTAAATATTTTAAACAATAAACAAATTATATTAGGCTGACAATTCAAACTATATATTCTTGCGGAATGGTTTTTACTTCCAAATTTTTCTAAGTATTTGATATGACTTTTAAAATTGATCAGAAACAAATCAATGACAACTAAACAGCTGCGAGTCATTATTTAGAAGTATACAACGTGTTTTGTTGATCCTGAATTTAATAACTAATAATGACAGCTCAAAATAGGTAAACTTTTCATCGTGAAATAGGCTGAAAATTATCATGAAGTTTTAAAAATTTGTTTTAATTTGTCGTAAAATATGGAATTTTTAAATGGTCATAGTTTCTTTGCACTTTAGCATATAAAGTGTTGGAATACAAAAAGCCAATGTAACGTAAGACAAATTTTTTCAATTCAAGTATATACAAAATGCACTAAAATAATGGTGATATATTTCGGTAAATTGCGTTTACCTTATATGCTTATCTTCTATTGCATACTACTACTTGTCATGGTCGAGAAACTCATGGATGCTGGCTGTACTACTTGACATGGTCGAGAAACTCATGGCGGTTGGCTGTACTACTTGTCATGGTCGAGAAACTCATCGCGGTTGGCTTAACTACTTACCATGGTCGAGAAACTCATGGCGGTTGGCTGTACTACTTGTCATGGTCGAGAAACTCACGGTGGTTAGCTGTACTACTTGTCATGGTCGAGAAACTCATGGCGGTTGGCTGTACTACCTGACATGGTCGAGAAACTCACGGTGGTTGGCTGTACTACTTTTCATGGTCGAGAAACTCATGGCGGTTGGCTGTACTATTTACCATGGTCGAGAAACTCATGGCGGTTGGCTGTACTACTTACCATGGACGAGAAACCCATGGCGGTTGGCTGTACTACTTACCATGGTCGAGAAACTCATGGCGGTTGGCTGTACTACTTGTCATAGTCGAGAAACTCATGGCGGTTGGCTGTACTACTTGTCATGGTCGAGAAACTCACGGTGGTTGGCTGTACTACTTGTCATGGTCGAGAAACTCATGGCGGTTGGCTGTACTACTTGTCATGGTCGAGAAACTCATGGAGGTTGGCTGTATTACTTGTCATGGTCGAGAAACTCATAGCGGTTGGCTGTACTACTTACCATGGTCGAAAAACTCATGGAGGTTGGCTGTACTACTTGTCATGGTCGAAAAACTCACGGCGGTTGGCTGTACTACTTACCATGGTCGAGAAACTCATGGAGGTTGGCTGTACTACTTACCATGGTCGAGAAACTCATGGCGGTAGGCTGTACTACTTACCATGGTCGAGAAACTTATGGAGGTTAACTGTACTACTTGTCATGGTCGAGAAACTCATGGCGGTTGGCTGTACTACTTACCATGGTCGAGAAACTCATGGAGGTTGGCTGTACTACTTGTCATGGTCGAGAAACTCACGGCGGTTGGCTGTACTACTTCTCATGGTCGAGAAACTCACGGTGGCTGGCTGTACTACTTGTCATGGTGGAGAAACTCATGGCGGTTGGATATACTACTTGCCATGGTCGAGAAACTCATAGCAGTTGGCTGTATGTACTACTTACCATGGTCGAGAAACTCACGGTGGTTGGCTGTACTACTTTTCATGGTCGAGAAACTCATGGCGGTTGCCTGTACTACTTACCATGGTCGAGAAACTCATGGCGGTTGGCTGTACTACTTACCATGGTCGAGAAACTCATGGCGGTTGGCTGTACTACTTACCATGGTCGAGAAACTCATTGCGGTTGGCTGTACTACTTACCATGGTCGAGAAACTCATGGCGGTTGGCTGTACTACTTACCATGGTCGAGAAACCCATGGCGGTTGGCTGTACTACTTACCATGGTCGAGAAACTCATGGCGGTTGGCTGTACTACTTACCATGGTCGAAAAACTCATGGAGGTTGGCTGTACTACTTGTCATGGTCGAAAAACTCACGGCGGTTGGCTGTACTACTTACCATGGTCGAGAAACTCATGGAGGTTGGCTGTACTACTTACCATGGTCGAGACACTCATGGCGGTAGGCTGTACTACTTACCATGGTCGAGAAACTTATGGAGGTTGGCTGTACTACTTGTCATGGTCGAGAAACTCATGGCGGTTGGCTGTACTACTTACCATGGTCGAGAAACTCATGGAGGTTGGCTGTACTACTTGTCATGGTCGAGAAACTCATGGCGGTTGGCTGTACTACTTGTCATGGTCGAGAAACTCACGGTGGTTGGCTGTACTACTTGTCATGGTCGAGAAACTCATGGCGGTTGGCTGTACTACTTGTCATGGTCGAGAAACTCATGGAGGTTGGCTGTATTACTTGTCATGGTCGAGAAACTCATGGCGGTTGGCTGTACTACTTACCATGGTCGAAAAACTCATGGAGGTTGGCTGTACTACTTGTCATGGTCGAAAAACTCACGGCGGTTGGCTGTACTACTTACCATGGTCGAGAAACTCATGGAGGTTGGCTGTACTACTTACCATGGTCGAGAAACTCATGGCGGTTGGCTGTACTACTTACCATGGTCGAGAAACTTATGGAGGTTGGCTGTACTACTTGTCATGGTCGAGAAACTCATGGCGGTTGGCTGTACTACTTACCATGGTCGAGAAACTCATGGAGGTTGGCTGTACTACTTGTCATGGTCGAGAAACTCACGGCGGTTGGCTGTACTACTTCTCATGGTCGAGAAACTCACGGTGGCTGGCTGTACTACTTGTCATGGTGGAGAAACTCATGGCGGTTGGCTATACTACTTGCCATGGTCGAGAAACTCATGGCGGTTGGCTGTATGTACTACTTACCATGGTCGAGAAACTCACGGTGGTTGGCTGTACTACTTTTCATGGTCGAGAAACTCATGGCGGTTGCCTGTACTACTTACCATGGTCGAGAAACTCATGGCGGTTGGCTGTACTACTTACCATGGTCGAGAAACTCATGGCGGTTGGCTGTACTACTTACCATGGTCGAGAAACTCATGGCGGTTGGCTGTACTACTTACCATGGTCGAGAAACTCATGGCGGTTGGCTGTACTACTTACCATGGACGAGAAACCCATGGCGGTTGGCTGTACTACTTACCATGGTCGAGAAACTCATGGCGGTTGGCTGTACTACTTGTCATGGTCGAGAAACTCATGGCGGTTGGCTGTACTACTTGTCATGGTCGAGAAACTCACGGTGGTTGGCTGTACTACTTGTCATGGTCGAGAAACTCATGGCGGTTGGCTGTACTACTTGTCATGGTCGAGAAACTCATGGAGGTTGGCTGTATTACTTGTCATGGTCGAGAAACTCATGGCGGTTGGCTGTAATACTTACCATGGTCGAAAAACTCATGGAGGTTGGCTGTACTACTTGTCATGGTCGAAAAACTCACGGCGGTTGGCTGTACTACTTCTCATGGTCGAGAAACTCACGGTGGCTGGCTGTACTACTTGTCATGGTGGAGAAACTCATGGCGGTTGGCTGTACTACTTGTCATGGTCGAGAAACTCATGGCGGTTGGCTGTATGTACTACTTGCCATGGTCGAGAAACTCATGGAGGTTGGCTGTACTACTTGCAATAGTCGAGAAACTCATGGTGGTTGGCTGTACTACTTGCCATGGTCGAGAAACTCATGGTGGTTGGCTGTACTACTTGCCATAGTCGATAAACTCATGGTGGTTGGCTGGAATCACCAAAATACGTGACTGTTGAACTAATTCGTTAATTAATATTCTGTGTTGCACTCTATATTCTTATTTGCTGAAAAAAAAAACAGATAAAATGATCTCGAAATCAAAACTTACGGTTTATTCATAAATTATACTCGCAAGTTTTTACGATTCTAGCATTTTCCTCAAAATATATAATATAATTGTTCCCGAGCGTTTATAATCCTATCCCTATCAAAATAATTGAGAATATTAACATCTTTTCCATAATTTAATTAAAACTATGCTTACAATTCATAGGTGTTTGCTTCATTTGATATTTTGGGCTTCTTATTTTGAACTCACAAACATGGTTTTATAAATTTTTTTAAATATACAACATTCATTATCAGGTGCCGCCAACCTTACAGGTAGGATCTAGTTTAACAAGTTATACTTCTCGTATTTAAGCTATTTTAGTTTCTGGGATTTTATTATATTAGACTGTAATCAATGAAGTAGCGAAGAAAATTAATTTGAAAATATGTTATTCTGTAATTTTTATGTACATTATTTATTTAAACTTATACGAATCAAATTACGATTTATATGCAATATTTATCAATTAAATTGTTACTACCGTAGTAAAAGCACAGTTTGTGAGCTATGAAGTAATAACGGTGAACATATTGGAAGTTAAGTGTAGTGTTGAAGCGGACGGGAAGTGGCCATAACACTCGCCCTTTAGTTTGCTGTTACTGCAGCAAGGGTAAAAGCCTCGTTTAGCTATAAAATTTGAGCTTTCACTGAAAGAACCTGTAAATTATATTATTATGATACGTGGTGATAGTGATTGTAAATTATACCAATGATGGTTTCTCACTATTTTATTTCTATGTACAGCATAGTTTGCATTTCTATAATCACAACAAACTAAACGACTAGAAGGTTTGGTATGGTGTGTTACCTATTGCTATGAATGAAAGTTAACACATCCTACTTTCTATGTGAGGTTAATATTCCGGCAATATTGAACTTTTATGATGAGAAGCTGGGGAGTTCTGAACTGTATGAGTTGGTGGCGTGGCGTCTGTGGCTGCTGAGTGCCCGATGATCGTTCGAGCTCGCCCAGCCGTGATGGGCAGGGGACGAGAGTGGACGGCCCGATATGCCCGCAGTCCTGGAAACATTGGCTACTGCCAGACTTTCCCACGCAAAGAGTCTTTCCCATGCTTGCTTCTAAAATAAGATGCCTTAATTTTAAATTAAAAATACTCCGTAAACGCGTAATCAATAACACTTTACAATCTGTCAGTAAACGCCTCGGTCAGTGTGGATGTTTTTATATTACTAGTGCGTACTGTTGAATGTAGGTCACGAAAAGACCTCTAGGCCATTGTGAACTACCGAGTGAAATAACAAAATCTTATGCTTCTTTATTGTTGTATGAGTTACTGAAACTCTATTTTTGGCGTCCGAGTTTGAAGGTTGTTTACTAAGAAACTAAGAGGCCTATGAAAAACCAACCAAACTATTTTTTTATAGTTTAATTGTACATATAGGAGTTTTAAATTTTATCATAAGTTTTAATAATTTACACCCTAATTGGAACAAAAGTAGAACTGGATTTTAAATAGTTTTCACTGTCCATCATTTTTACTATTTTATTACTACAAAATCCGTAAAGGAAACAGATTTGTATTTCTATACGTGTATGACAGGAGTGTTTTCTATAAGGTTTATAAACATCAGAATGTTGAAGTTTCAAGAAAAAAATGTTCCTATTAATTTCCTAAAACAGTGTTTTTTGGCTTCTAGAGGTCGTAAAATTAATTACTTGCTCACGTTGTAATCGTTATTAAATGCATAGTTATGTTGTATTACTTTTATATACGCAAGTAAATACAGCGATTCATAATTTAGTAATGTATCGTATAAATGAAATGTACCATAACTACAGAAACGATTTTAACGTGATCAAGTAATTAATTTTATGACATCGAGAAGACAGGAGAACATTGTTTCAGGAAATTAATGAGAATTTTTTTTGAAAGTTAATATTTTTAACCACGTATAAAAATATAAAAGTGGTACATTGAAGGGTTTTAAAGTAATACAAGTTTGAAGTTTATGAATGGAGAAAAGTAGTTAAAAATCTGACGCTTGTTTTGTTCCAATAAAAATAAAAATTACTGAAACATATATTAATACGAGTATTTAAAAAATTCATATTTCATGCAGGAAACTTAATCGATGAAATCAACGGATTTCATGAAATTATTGGATTTTTATATGCCTCTTAGTTTCTTATTAATTAATCTTCAAACTTGAGTACTTTTAACTTTTGCAATGACACTAATAAGTCATTATTTATTAAGTATTTTAAATCACTTAGTATTTATGATAAACTAGTTTCAGTTTATGATTTACTTACATTTTTGTATAAGAACACTTATTTTATTATTAAATACATAATACTGCACAAACAATACATGAAACTAGAATTATTTGTTACAAAAATGTTATTACGTCACAAAATATCCCTAATATCCATGGAACAGAATCCCTTCAGTGGAGTAAGTAACCAAATCGGATATTGGCCTGATCTCAACCGAGAGGCACTCGGTGCAATATGGTTCTTACTCGACCGGTGTCACATTATTATCCACGATTTCAATTTATCAGTAAAAACAAATGTTTATGAAATGTGCCAGTTGTAAATATTAGTGAATATAGTGTTTTAATTTATGGATAGTTATTTTAAAAATGCAACTAAAATAATCCATGATGAGCGCTGACATTTTCTAACGTCCAATAATTACGTTCTAATTCAAAAATCCTTGTGGTTTGAATGTATGTTCATTTATCAAACTAATTCATTAATTCATATATATATGAACCATATATATATGAAAAGAGAGAAGAAAGAGATTGTAAAGAAAAGAGATAAAGAAAAGAGATTGTATATAATAACGTTATAATGTAAAATAACAAGTGAGCACCCTTAAACATTTTATTAAATTAACCTTAAAATTACAACTTTTCTATATAAACGTTAATAAGAATTTTTTTGAAAGTTAATATTTTTAACCATGTATAAAAATACAAATGTGGTACATTGACGGTTTTTAATAATAAAAGTTTAAAGTTTATGCATGGTGAAAAATAGTTAAAATATCGGTACTTGTTTTGCTCCAATTAGAATAAAATATGTATATATGAATAAAAATTACTATATATATATATATATATATATATATATATATATATATATATATATATTAATTTGTATGATACTTTGTTACGATTAAATGTTTTATTAAGTGTTGAGCATATTGTAGGCAATAGGCTCTATACTGATTCCTCTTAATACCGACACGGCGCCCACTCAATTGTTTCCATCGACTTGAAAACTACAAGATAAGTTTGGGGTGTTCATGTTGGATGATAGGCAAGGTTCAGATGTGTAGGGAAGATAGCTGTGTCAAGCTTGTCAGTTAGCTGAAAATCAGACTAAAACTACGTGGTTCAGATTCCACGTAAAGCTGTAGGTCCCTTAGTTGCCCTGGCTATTTTGCTAATAATAAATAGCTCTTTCTGAGGAACAGTTGACTTTAGTTAGCAAGAATTACTACACTCGTTCATCTACAATCATCACACTCATTCACCCCTCATATTTGGCCATATCTTGACGATCGGCGTCTTATGAATGAAAAATGAATTATAACAATTTAATTTTCATTTTACATTTGTTTATTTCTCATAATTAACTAGGTTATGTATCTACACTCTGAAGATGGCTTAAGAACCAAAACTGGTCAGAAAAAATGAAGGATACTTTATTTAAAATAATACTCCATTTATCATAGTACTAGTCTTATTTTTTGGACTACAATATATTATTTTTATCGTCTTAATTTTTTTCTTTCTTTCATAAAAAACGTTCACTTGCCAGTTCACATGAGCCTGCAGACATGTGCGTGAACTTTTTCAACGAGTGAAGTACCGACCGTCAGATGAGTTGGTCATTCGAACCATAGAAATGCCCTCTGTAATCCTAGACCTAAGGCACTGATCTACCATGCCCGCATTTATATATGTAAATTTTTTGTGTATTATTAATAACAATCACAAAATCGATTGAATTTAAAATGTTTCAATATTTTAAGCACCGTTTACACAGAGTGGTTAATAGAATGTATATCGTGTAAGAGTGACATTTAAAATCAAATGCGATAAATCAAACAGATTGAATGAAGCAAACATTGTTGCTGCGTGATAATCATTAACGCTTACATTAACGCTGTTAATTGCGTATGTCATGTGACTTGTCAAGGCCAGTGTAATCACTGAACTTGGTCAACACTAGTAACCACAAATGGCTGCAGCATGACCTAGAAACAAACATACCACTAGTAATCGTGGATGTCATATAAATTGTAAACTACTGAAGTATATTTTTATTTTAGGAAAGTATTATTAGTATTTATAAAATAATCGTATATTTTTATTTGGCTTTGACCTAACTAGCAAATTTTACAAAAAGCTTGATTGTTAAAAATAATATATTTTGGATTTAACTTAAAACTTTCACAAATACATAGCAGACACCAGACGATAATATTGGCAAATTTAAGCACTTGTTATATAAAGTGGAAGTATAAATCTATATATTCAAGATCTGACCACGCAGCGTAATGCGCCGCGTGATATTTCATCAAGCTACATATCAATGTTTTAATTATTAAACTACCATTAATTACGACTGTAATCTTTGTTATTAAAAAATTGAGTTCGTTATTAAATAGTTAGTAAAATATGACGGCAACAAGTATTTATTTTGCAAATCATATTTTTATATTAAAATATACTTAGCTTAATTCGACAAACATAACTTACCCTTCCCTTTGAAATAATTGTTTTATTTCACCAACCATTCAATGTATCTTAAAAAACTACATTTGAAATCATTAAGTCTCATTTATGAATCATTCCATGGAGTTCTTTTTAATACATAGGGTTAGGCAAAAGCCTCGAATATATTCATTATTTTTAAAACTATTGAAAGAAATGTAATAAACATTTGTAGTTATGTGCATGTCCCTATACCAATCCTTTAGACATATGTTACTTGTTTTTGGCGTAGCCAGGGAATGGCCCACGAAGGAAGTATTAAATATGTAAGCCTACCTGAAGTTATACTTTAAATATCTTTTATTTATAGAATACAAAAGTGTAAACCTGAGGTCAAAAGGATAACTCAGTCAGAAAATATAGCATCTCACATACTTTAATGTCGTATAAATAATACTGTAGAACAAAGATAAGATAGTTATTATCTATTGTTGCGAAGAACTATAATTTAACTGACATAAAATGAGAATTTAATTAATTTTTACATAAAAACATGATAATACTATATCAAAAAATATATAACAAATCACTACGCAAGTATTCTTAAACTATTTTTCAAGGCTTATCTACTAAAATAGTAATTTTCCTTATTTTAATTTTGGTTAAATAACACAGTTTTATATCGCAACGTTTCATTACGATTGTTAACAATCAACAACATAACATGAATATTATAAACATTATTATTTACATACCAATAGATACTAACAGTTATAATTGTATGTAAACCTATCTCTTTGCTATATTCATTACCATTAAAGCGACTTTGAGGTATTTTCGTGTCCTTTTATGGCAAAAATATCGAAAAATAAATACGCTTGAATCCAGCTGTAAATAGGTCCAAATACTGTGACACCTCAAACATTAAAATTGGTCAATATACGAGGGAGGAAAAAGCAGCTTTACGTATACTCCAATCTCAATATAGTAGTTGACTCGTGCAATTATGAAGTTTGTCTTGCATTGTGTATGTAAATCATTTCTCTGTTTCGTAATATTAACTAATAACTAGAGAAATAAAATTACAAGTCATATGAAAATAATAAAACCACAATAAAAAACGAAAATAAACAAAACTACATTTATGAGGTTAGAAAATATGCTTAATTCAGTACTGCGTACTTTAAATCCACTTAAGTTGTAGCCTGTTATATTTGAGCATTATTTCACGCTTTAATATTACACAAATTTAATGGGTTCTTAAATATTTTATGACAGTTCAGAACTGCGCAGCCTTCATTCAATGGATAAGCCGTTTGTTGTACGTTTAATATTTTACGTTGATAACAAGAAACTGTAAGCTTAAGAAACATTTAAAATTACAATCTATATGCAAGTTGAATCAGCTGCACATAGAGGTAGCGTGACGTTGCATAACATAATGTACTTTTCCATTTAGGGTTTATATTTTCTAGGAAATTTTACTAAACATTCTTCCTTTCTTGAATAGATCCTGGAAAACCCCTGAGGGAGGTTCTTTAGGGAATGAAAACCACTTATCCCACTTACGTTAATTCTCCACATTAAAGAATTTATTGTTCACATTTTGTCTCCAAAGAACTGAGTATAATCTTCACGTTTCACGGAACATATTCATAAATAAATAGTATTATTTACCTTACTCAGGGATATCAATTTTACAGCAAATATATAAGCTTAAAAATTAACTTCTGCAAAAGTATAATACTTTTAACATGCTAACTATACATGAACTATTTTAACATTTGAACAGCGTCTATTGTTCTTCGTTGCTTGCAACCTCTGGGATTTTTTACGATTCAATTTCAATTAACTATATCAAAGAAGAAGTGGCACGTTTCCAACTAGAAATTTAAGCAAGTTTATTGCAATTATTTGAAACTAAACAAAATTGCTAACTGGTCAGTAAAGTAAGTTTTAAAAATTAATATGTAAAGTTTTTAACTTTCTAAACCACAACTCTTAAATAATATATTTTTGATATTTATAAACGACACAGATAACTGTAACTTTACTTTGATTATTCTTATATCAACTATGATTCACTTTAAACTAATTTTAGTTGAAGGTTAATATCGACAGTTTTAAAATATGCTACACTAACATTTTTACTACTTTAATTTTCTTTAAATGATTAAAAACATTTTACAATGCATTATGTTTAGGCATTCCAATAGTTACCAGTATATTACATCTAGACTCGGCGAGATTTGGTTGAAATAAGTGCAACTAATAATAACTTTGATTTTAAGGAACTAGTGTTTACTTTGGAGGATTATTGAATATCCCTTTATGAGAAAAAAATCATATTTTTAATCAAAATAATTTCTTGAAATCCTACTAAAAAGATGCTGGAGTTAATCTGCTGAGAAATGTATGGTTGACAATTTACAATGGCCAAAATAGTTTATGAAATTGATATTTTTGGTAACATAAAACTTGAATGAACTTTAATATTTTGTCATCAACTCACAAACTACGTAGACAAAGTAAGTCTATGAATCATAATGCATTTGGTATAGTTTACTTAGATAATTGAATCACTCTTATTGCAGTTTTGTGATGTCTAATATTTGCTAACGGTTGAACCATAAATATAAATATATTTGACTCCATCGCTATTGATAAAAGTGATTAAACACACTGAACATTATTAATGATAACTCATCATTAATTCTTCAACAGACAATTATGTATTACATTATAGTAGTAAAGTGTATACTGTAGTAAATATGTACGATCAAGTGCTTATTTATACTCAGTGGTAATCTACGTCACTGATCTAGATAAAATGAAAGAGTATTTCCATTGTTAATCTTAGATTACTCATATCACATTAACGATATTTATATCCGGATTAACTTCGCACATTCAAACCAACATTTATGTATAGTGAATAATATTCGTGGTGTGGTAAATACGATCAGTTTTAATTCGATGTTTTATTGTTTACTTTGTTCTTTTCATTTAGTGAATAAATTATTTATGTTTAATTGATATTGGTTAGTCTAATTTTTTGTATGCTGTTTGTTTATTTTTAACCACGCTTTATTTTAGCATTACTCAAACAAAATTAAAGAAGGTTTTATTTTATAAGTAAAGTTAGGTCTAAGAAAACTTCTCTAACACATTTCAGGGAACCAAATGTGGCTCAAAAGTAACATCTGAACTACCACCATTGACCGGGCAGGCGGTCTGCGTGCATAACGGGATCCCTAATCTGTTACTCAACCAAGGAACAGCCAAATTCGATGTTTATTGACGCCATTATATTGCGATAACGTCGAGACTCTCTGGCCAAGGCCACTGGAAATTACAGCACTAATATCAAAATTTAATTTAAATAAAATCTTTCATTAACTTGTACAGTTTAATATTTTTACATATACATATTTTGTACATATGTATAGTACATTTATTTGAGAGTGAAAAACTCCTACCCTGCGAGAGTGTGGGAGAATATTCCTCTGCAGGATATTTCTCAACACACGGAGAGGACGTGTGTTTGATGCCACACCATTCGGGGTAAATCGGCTTTACTCTTATAATGCTACTTTATTTTGCCGATGTTTAAATTGTATTACAGTTTTATTTCACTGTAAACTCCTGTAGATAAACATATAGCTTTGTGCTGCACACATGAGACTCGTAATACACAGTAAACGTATTGTAACCATTTTTTACAAATTTTTTTATCACGTAAAAATTAAAAATATAAAAATTAAAAATACACGTATGAAAATAAAATAATGTAGTAATACTACTCCATATTAATATTTGAATTACATTAGAGCAATTTTTTTAAATAATTTTGTTTTTTCACTTTAATATATTGAAATAAGACATAGTTAATAAATATGAGAGTTTATATATATTAATGAGAGTTTATAAATAATATGTTTGTCAAGTCTAATTGGAAACTTAATGCCATTGCGATTTATGTAAATATGACCGTCACAGTTATTGACCTTTTAGAGGCTAAAAACTATATTGGGCAAGCCGGTGGGTGAGCGGTCCTGAGGTTATAAAGGAGATCGGCATCTCCAATAAATTAATGCACAAATCGAGCACACACGATTTTGAGTGCAGTAGATATTAGTATATTTGTATAATGTATGTATATAGCCATGTTATTTGTAAAGTTGTTATTACTTCTTTTTACTTTAAATACTAAAATGTTTTTCATGCAATTACTACAGTAGAGTACATCATTATTTGTTGGAATCGTAGTCAAGAAACTTCTGAATGGGGAAAATAAATTCTGGAGTCTGGTGAGATATTGTTTCAGTAATAGAAGTTGTATATCAACGGGCGAGACGCTCCTTAAATAACTCCTCCTCATCCAGTTTAAAGTATACACGAATACTGCATTATTTTAAATACACATTTTACATAAAACACCCTACATGTGACTTATTAATGGAACTCCCATCCACCCACCAACTACCTAACACCTCCTTCAAACATATCACACCCTTACAAACCATAAAAAAAATATAGGGCCTACCACCACAAGGCGCAAGACAAACATCAAAACTCATTAAATAACAAACATATACCCACCACCGATCAAAAAATCTTCCGACTTCCTACCAGTCCACGAAAGCTCTATTGTACAATAGTGAAACAAATCCACCACAACCACCACCACAACTCCATGACACCCTATTTCATAATTCTTCAGATCACAGACGTATGGTTATCATCAGTTGTCTGAAAGTCGTTTGTTAGTGTTAAACTGTTTGTTCATATTGGTAAATTTGACGGGGATTTCCAGCCTTTCATGTGTTTTTAAAACTAAAACAATGTTTTGACAGGTATGAAACTCCTGCAGTATTCAGGTGCTAATGTGTAGTAAACGGCCAGTCCATTGTAAATATCATCTGTATAGTTAAGAAGGCTTCCAGACACACCACTAAAAGTTTACAATGGTAGACGTCCCGTCCAGTATGAATGTTGTGTTTGTGCTTCCAGACACACCACTAAACGTTTACAATGGTAGACGTCGCATCCAGTATGAATGTTGTGTGTGTGCTTCCAGACAGCCACTAAAATTTTACAATATTAGACGTCCAGTCCAGTGTAAATGTTGTGTAAGCTTCCAGGCAGACCACTAAACGTTTACAATAGTAGACGTCCCGTCCAGTATGAATTTTGTGTGTGTGCTTCCAGACAGCCACTAAAATTTTACAATAGTAGACGTCCAGTCCAGTGTAAATGTTGTGTAAGCTTCCAGGCAGACCACTAAACGTTTACAATAGTAGACGTCCCGTCCAGTATGAATGTTGTGTGTGTGCTTCCAGACAGCCACTAAAATTTTACAATAGTAGACGTCCAGTCCAGTGTAAATGTTGTGTAAGCTTCCAGGCAGACCACTAAACGTTTACAATAGTAGACGTCCCGTCCAGTATGAATTTTGTGTGTGTGCTTCCAGACAGCCACTAAAATTTTACAATAGTAGACGTCCAGTCCAGTGTAAATGTTGTGTAAGCTTCCAGGCAGACCACTAAACGTTTACAATAGTAGACGTCCCGTCCAGTATGAATGTTGTGTGTGTGCTTCCAGACAGCCACTAAAATTTTACAATAGTAGACGTCCAGTCCAGTGTAAATGTTGTGTAAGCTTCCAGGCAGACCACTAAACGTTTACAATAGTAGACGTCCCGTCCAGTATGAATGTTGTGTGTGTGCTTCCAGACAGCCACTAAAATTTTACAATAGTAGACGTCCAGTCCAGTGTAAATGTTGTGTAAGCTTCCAGGCAGACCACTAAACGTTTACAATAGTAGACGTCCCGTCCAGTATGAATGTTGTGTGTGCGCTTCCATACAGCCACTAAAATTTTACAATAGTAGACGTCCAGTCCAGTGTAAATGTTGTGTAAGCTTCCAGGCAGACCACTAAACGTTTACAATAGTAGACGTCCCGTCCAGTATGAATGTTGTGTGTGTGCTTCCAGACAGCCACTAAAAGTTTACAATGGTAGACGTCCCGTCCAGTGTAAATGTTGTGTAAGCTTCCAGGCAGACCACTAAAAGTTAAAAATGGTAGACGTCCCGTCCAGTATGAATGTTGTGTTTACAGCAGACCACTAAAACTTAAAAATGGTAGACGTCCAGTCCAGTGTGAATGTTTTGTAGGCTTTTCCATACAAACCATTAACAGTTTATAATGGTAGGCGTCCAGTTCAGTGTGAATGTTGTGTAAGCTTCCAGGCAGACCACTAAAAGTTAAAAATGGTAGACGTCCAGTCCAGTGTGAATGTTGTGTTTACAGCAGACCACTAAAACTTAAAAATGGTAGACGTCCAGTCCAGTGTGAATGTTTTGTAGGCTTTTCCATACAAACCATTAACAGTTTATAATGGTAGGCGTCCAGTTCAGTGTGAAAGTTTTGTATGTTAAAAGTTTACAATAGTAGACGGCCTGTCCTCACGCAGTGTCGTCTGTCAGCTTGGCTTATGAGGTGACGACAATAAGACGTTTGGCATCCCACCTAAACAACCACGATTTACTCTGATCTATTTTTCTACTTCCAAAAATAACTCGGCCTGTCAACAACACATTTCCTCGATTCTATTAGGGCAACTAGATGGGGGAACAAATCCAAGGGTTGTTTTCCTTCATCAGAGATACCAGTCATGCATTTTCTTCTTTTCCAGCTTTGTATCGTTATAATTTTATAAATAACAAATCTTAATTTCTTAAAATGCCCTATTTATTTTTGTATACACATTTCAAAAGGATAAATTAAACTTTACTTTTAGTGTTTGAAATAAAACAGTGATACTACTTTTTATCATGATACAGAAAGCAATGTTAAGTGTAATAGACCATTTCTTCAGAGGGATGTTACAAGAAAAATGTTTTATTTCAAATAAATAACATTGTATTTTACTCCGGGATTTTACATGAAACTAAATTAATATATACCTAGTAACGTAAAGGTAAGAGTAGAATACATTTGGATCTTATTTATATAGATAACTGTGCATTTAGAATGTATCACATGCATTTTGAAATTATTGAACATTTTGAAAAGAAATTCTACGGAATACCATATAATACCTTTATTTGCTTTGAAGCGATAAATGATCAAACTTTGAGTTTTTGCAAGCCTTCAGTAAAGTGACTGTAATTATTTTACGCATCAACTAATAGTACACATAAATGAGCAATTATTTTTTACTGAAATAAAACGTGTTGCTTCAAAGATAATTATTTTCATTAAAAGTTAAGTTGTTAAATAGACATAAAAGTACGTATTTTGTTTTAAAATTTGTTTAATAACCAGTTTTTGTACTATTTCAATAAATGAATCAATAGTGAGATAGGCCCTATTATCGTACGAAATAAAAGAAATTCACTTGTACGATTTCGTTATTATTATTTTTATATACCCGAATAATTTTCTAGATAATGCAAAAAATAGTATAGCTAATACTAGGTTCAAAACTATATATACATAATTACAGCTGGACAGAACGATTAGACTTACATGACATACAACACTCGAGTCTTTCGAACACGACCTGTGACCCACCCACCCTACGAGCTTGAGGCCCTCACTAGGACTAAATATTTCCTCCATCCACTCACCTAACAGAATAGTCCTCTGTAGAATATTAGTGTAGAATATGTGATTGTTTTTTTTTTTTTTTTTTTTTTTTAATTTAAGATTAATAACTAATAACGTAGATATTTAGTGATATTTTATTGCATAGACAGTTCAAGAAGAACATACCTAACTAGAAAAACGTTTTGTTCCTACAGAAACTAATTGGCAAACGAATCTTGTTATTAACACATATATTAAATACTATATTATACATATTTTTTTGTAAGCGTAATTAATTACATTCATATAATTTTGCTTCATATTTGCAACTGTATGAAAGTCTAAAATATTATTTAAAGCCCTAATAATTGTATTCAATATTTTTTATTTATTTTATTTTATTCATGTATTTTTATTTACAATGTCCGTCTATATTTATGTTATAAAGTGTTACTTTCAGATATTTTAAAACCAAAAGGACGCACTCCAATCAGTTTGATATTGCCTGAAATCACACTGCCTGATGTCAACATTCACTAAAGATATTCTAACATGTTATTCTACCAATGAATGTTTGTCAATGCGTATTTTCCCTTGCCAGCGGGGCTACAAGCTTGTATTAAATAGCCAATATTCACCAGCATGTTTATTCATGTTGTATACACATGCCAATCAAATGCTTCTGGGATTTTTTTTATGTTTTGCGCTATAGCCTTTACTCATATTTATACTAGGATTTCAAAACCACGTCAGTAATACAGTTGAGGATAATTACATGTATTCTTGCTGGTCCATAGTATTTTCTATCAAAACATTTATTTATAAGACTTTTATTTTGGAAGTATTATAATTTATGAATACAACAGTCAAATTAAGAACACATGGAATAGATACCATATTTCATAAAATGTATTTTATTTTTTTATGAACTAAGGCGTGCGTAATGTATTTAAAATTGAACACGTTAAAAATAATCTACTCTCAAATAATCCCCAAAAATTCTGCATCTATGATCTATAATAGTTGTGATGGGGTTTTGATTGCAACATAAAAATCGCAAAATAACAAAACGTACTGTTTTATTCAAATTGCTTTAAGTTATAGAAGCAACAATAGTAATTATATGTAAAACTCCCATGTAATGAGTTGGAATATACGTTTTATTATGTTGACACATGCTCAGTAAAGAGCTTCAGCTTGAAATATCCAATATTACAGTATTTACATCTAATAGCTGTTTAAATTTAAAAGACTGTCTTTTAAAAAAAAGTGCTTCACGTAAGATTTAAAATGTTGTATTCCTGCCTGAACCTCTCTTGTTTCAATGCATTCTTTATGGGGATGTTTCCAAATGTATGGTTGTTTTTAGCAAGCAATTTTTAAATGTTTTTCGTGAATAGAAATGGCTAAATTTATTTTTATTACGTTGATAAAAATAACGATTTCACAACTACGGCTAATGTTTGTACTGTACTGGTATATTCAACGCTGGAATAATTGAGAATATTTCCTCAGAAAAGCCACCAACCACCTCCTCTTGTCACGCTCGGCTGACTTCGTCTTGTGGCCAACAAATGTCAAGTAGGAAGTATGTGTGTTACTTCATTCCTCCTACAGGCACTCTGCGTGCGCGTTGTTTTGTAATGTGTCATGTTGCGTAAGAATATCATGGTACTATGTTTACATTATGAATTATTCTAAAAGAATGATAACATTGGAGTTATGTATTTATAAATATTATTAACATTTTATCATACACAACATATAAACAATATATAATTTATTCTATTTCATATCTGAAGGAAAAATATTTATATTTTTACCATCTCAACCAAAATATGTCCTAATTTATAGAAAATGTCTCTAAGTTAAAATATATTTACTGTCAACATTTGAGCCACCCAGTTTCACAAAACGTCATGACCTTGTTTCATTCAATGTTTAGACACCTATTATAAGACAGGTAATATACAAAAACAAGTGACGTTTATATTAATGACCCAATCAATGTTACGATTATATGTAGACACCCTACCAACATAAAGACCAAAATAGCCTGTTGCATTCCGGCCTTCCTGTTCATTTCCACACAGAGAGAACTATTTATAAAGTTATTTTTCAGATTATTTACTTGCATACTCAATCTTTACATAAATATATTATTAAGACAATTTAAAATATTTATTATTGATGTTGTTTTACTCCATTTCACCTTCCTGTGAGCTTCTTCAATTTAACTCAATTACATTGAAGCCTGAAGCTACCTGAGAGACGAAAGCAATACATTTAGCAACAATATACAAGTTAGCGCCTGCTCTGAAGTGGACGATAAATTACTCCGTTTTTAAGTTCTAGTAATTCCTAGCTAGTAACAAGGACTACACTAGTTCATCTACACTCACCAAACTTTTTCGCTACCTATGTTTCCTTATATACTGGCAAGAAATCATAGTCTTAATACTAAATAAACTATGAAAGTAGTCTTCAAAATATTCCTTTTAAATAAATTTACAAATAAATAATTATAAATTATGACTTTTGAAAAGCTGCGAGATTTTTGTCCTGATAGAAAAATAGGATGTCATATTCGAACCTTACATAAAGTATTTCCAATTATATAATTGGCAAATCTATAATTTCATCTTTACTATATGGCTTTGAGATCGTGATTAGTATTTTAAATTGTTCTTTTAATAAAATTTATATACCTAATTGTTCCTACCGTAGTAATAGCACAGTTTGTGAGCTATGAAGAAGGTAACGGTGAACGTATTGGAAGTTAAGTGGCGTGTTGAAGCGGACGGAAAGTGGCCATAACACTCGCCCTTTAACGTGCCGTTACTGCAGCAAGGGTAAAAGCGTCGTTTAGCCAGATACATAGTTGACCTTCAGATTGTAACACACCTTTATTTATATTTCCATGGAAGAACATAAGGAAAGTGTAGTGACATGTAAATGTGTTTTGAAATTTATCTGCATATAACCTAAAAACATTTATAGCAAACCTATAAAATTATAGCAATACTTGTACATCATCAGATATGAATTATTGTTCAGGTTTGTACGCACAATTTTTCTTTGAAGATTAGTTCAGAAATGTTAAATTAGCGTTTAGCCGATATTATGTAAATATTATGGAGAACAAGTCAAAAGCCACTTAAACACTGGTATTTACTCAACATACGCTTTGTACACTGTAGTATGAATGAACTTAATCATTAACGTTTTTCTTCATTAAATATATCACAATTTATTAGATCTGTTTTTAATTTTTTATACATTAAAAATAATAACGCTGATTGCAAGCGTTATTATATTGAGATTATTGTTCCTATACTTGAGATGTAAAATAGTTGTTAAATTCATAGTCTTTTTTAATAAAATAGTAATGTGAAAGGACACGTGTGTTGTTATAGAACCCAATATCCAGGATTCAATAAAAAATATCCTCTTAGAGGAGAAGGAACCAGAGAATATTTTTGCCAAATCCCAACTGAGGACTTCGGAGCCTTTCAGATATTGAATGTATTATGGTTCATTCAACTATCTTCACCATTGATGAGACATTTTTATGAATATAACATTTTATCATTCGATTTAATGTTTAGTAGAACATTTTTTCAAAATTAGAAAATGTACAATACACTTAGACAATTATTTTAAAATCAAGCAACTACTGGTTCAGGGATTGCTATAACTGGAAGTTCGATTACTTACCAGTCTATTACTAATTATTTTCTTATCATGTTTTATATAATGAAAAGATTTTTGTAGGTATAGTTTTAATTTTGAAGCCGCCGAACATTCAAAATATTAAACTTTTAAATATATATACTAAATTATTCACTATGTTCAAAACAAACAAACAAACCTTATAGATGTACTCTCGCTTATACAAAACGATTTAATTTAAGTTCAAGGCATTTTAACACGATAGTAGTTTCATATAAAAAAAAATTGTTTGACTTAACATGAGGAAAGGTATTGTTGGTTCTATATCATTCTTCTTAAAAAAAAAACAAAAAAAAAAAAAACGTAATATGCGCAAATTGAATTAGTAAAACAGCAAATTTAAAGGAAGTAAATGTAAATTATTATCTGTTACAGAGTAATAGTTTAAAATAAAATAATAATTAATAATAAGCTATAAATATGGCATTTATTGTAAAAATGATTTGAGTGAATGTTTTATTTTAACAAATAAGATCAGCCTATACTAATATATTAAAGCATGGTAACTAAGACTAAAAATGATAGGACTGTTCAAGTTAATGTTTTTGAAGGTATTTATCGTGCACAGAAGTTAAACGTGTCATATAAATACAAACTAAAGGCTAACATTAAATGTAACTTCAAACTGCAACATAGTATTAAAACACTAACTATATACAGGGTGCCTCTGAACTGTCTGAAAAACTCTCTTGGTTGTTGTTACTTGTTCTTTTAGAATCAAAAATATCACATTTAAAGTGTCCTAAACACCTTGGTTATCCTTACAGCCACCATTTTGTTTCTTCACTTATAAATTTAAATCTCAGAAACAAAAGTATAATAAGCTGTAATTTTGCATTATTCTATTAATCATAAACATACATGTGGAGAAAAATTATTGATTTTCCTGTATACAATTTTTCAAAATGGTGGCGATTAAAAAGGTTAAATCCTAAATACCTCCTAAACCAATAGTTATATTAAAAATTATAATGATTAATGCGTTTTATAAAATTTAATTAAAAATCCAGCGATAAAACAATTTCCAAAATCAGATGAAAAATAACAAAGAAATGATAGTTTATGTGACAAAATGTACAATGCAAAATGCCAGTACAATGGGTAGCACACGTGTAACAGCTGATAACAGTAAATTAAATGTGATATTCTTAAGTCAGCTGACCAATACAACAATAAAGTTTATGTAAACATCTGATTTACATCACAGATTACTTTGTTGTTATCACCAGATACACGTGTGTTGCCCATTATACTGGCATATTGCGTAGTACATACCGTCACATAAATTATCATTTCTATGTTATTTTTCATCCTATTTCGTAAATTTATTGATCGTTGGATTTGTAATTATATTTTATAAAAAGCATTATTCTTTGTAATTTTTAATATAATTATTGGTTTAGGAGTTGTTTAGGATTTTTAATTTAAAATGGCCACCATTTTGAAAATTTTGATACAGGAAAACCAATACTTTTTCTCCAAAAGTATGTTTATGTTGTAAAAAATCATGCAAAATTACAGCTTATTAAAATTTTTGGATTTTGAGATATAAATTTTAAAGTGAAAAAAAATGGTGGCTGGATGGATAACCAAGGTGCTTTGGACACTTTAAATATGATATTTGTGATTCTAAATGAACCAGTAACAATAACTAAGAGAGCTTATCAGAGAGTTCAGAGACACCCAGTACAAAAAAATAAAAAATAATTCCATAACAATAAACATGAAAAAACAATTATAAATTTAGTACATGTATTAATCACAAAAAATTAAAAAATCGGTCTATTGGTATCTTTTAATATCTTAAGAAGGCAAGATTTATCATAAATATTTGGAAATGATACAAAAGTATATAAAGTTTTATATTGCATAAATTAATCATCCCTTACATTAATTTAATATGATCTAATTTGCATTGACTCTTCTGGATTCTTGAACCGTATAAGATAGATGGGTTGGTGTGTGGAGCACAAAAGCGGCGTACACACGTCTATTGTTCCACATTACTACATCGTGGGTCGTCAGCTGCAGCATACACACGTGTGAGCTGAAACTCAAGTCAAATATATGTAATAGCCTAAAACGATAATTAACTGTCTGTTTAGTCAATATACGATGGGTGGGTGGGTGAGTCAACACCACTTTATGTGTGTGGGTGGGTGGGTCAGTAGCATTGTATGTGTAACCAACATGAGAATATTCACTCGGTAATGACATGAGTGACCCACCCGCCCACCCATACACGTACAGTGGTAATGATGCACCCACCCACCCATACACGTACAGTGGTACATACCCACCCACCCGCCCATACACGTACAGTGGTATTGACCCACCCACCCACCCATACACGTACAGTGGTACATACCCACCCACCCACCCACACACGTACAGTGGTATTGACCTACCCGTCCACCCATACACGCACAGTGGTATTGACACACCCGCCTACCCATACACGCACAGTGGTATTGACCCATACGCCCATCCAAACACGTTCAGCGGTATTAAATAACTGCACAGTGGTATTGACCCACCCGCCCACCCATACACGGACAGTGGTATTGACCCACCCACCCACCCATACACGTACAGTGGTACATATAAGGTAAATTTTGTTTGAATTGTTTGTAACACTGATGTTTTTTCTTAACAGGAGTATCGTAAGTTTAGTTAAGACCTAACGCTATTTATTACACCTGTTTTCTATTTAAAGCATTTGTTACCATTGTAACTATTCATTACGTAACAATGCATTAGTATTGTTAGTGTTTGCAGTGGAATATTTTTATTGAGGGTAAATTGAGTCTTCAGCTTGTCAATGCAGCCAACTAAACCAGACTTACACTACATGGTTCGGATGACATACTACGCTATATAGCTACACTGCACTATTTCCACGTTATATTATTCTCATGTGTTTAAAAGTTATTTGTTCAATATAATTGAGTGTTTGTTGTGTGTTTGTTGAGAGTTATTTGTTCAATATAATTGAACAAAAGTTATTTGTTCAATATAATGTGTCATTATATTGAACGAATGAATTAATGTAAAAACCTCTATTTGGTGGCCAAGTTAGGACTATACAGTCCTCTCTTCCACTTAACCACTATTGTTCATGATTGGTAAAAAATGCTTCAAGTGTTTGCGGAAACAAACGCTGATGGTTGGAAATCGCCAATAATTATTCCCATTTACGATAAAAAGACTATCTAATTCTAAATTAAAGTAAATTCGTTCTACATTAAAGTTAGAATGGTTAGTTCTGCAGTTTCTACTCAGATAGTAAAATATGAAAACTTGAATGGAAATGGGTCAAGAATTTGGTTAGTTTTCACTAGAGACGTTTTCATTCTCCAACAATTGCGATGTTCACTGAAAATGTTGAAAAAAAATCACAATTAAGTACATGTAATAATAATAAAAAAAAATATAAATTTCTATCTATACTGGTATCTTTTAATATATTAAGAAGCCAATATTTATCATAAATATTTAGAGATGATATTAATAATCTTTTACATATTTTCATTATTTTAATTTGAAGTTTTTCTACGATAAATACGAATTTGAAAACTATTATTGTCCATGGTAAGCCTTTCACGTCAAAAGAAGAAAAATTTACTTTCGCGGCGAAAATGTTAAGTTTGGTTATGTTTAGGTTAGATTTGTGAAAAGTGTCTTTATGCGTGAAATAGTATTTTTTGCAAATTTTACATATGTGTTCAGTGTAAAAAATTAATTAAATGGAAAAATATTTCAAATACAAATCGTTTTTCATTGTTGTTTTTTTTTTTTTTAGTTTTTCGATTTTATGGAAACAATTGTGTTTTCCGCGTGATCAAATTATCTCTTTAGACCACTTTAAAACAGTAAATTTTAAATTTTTGATGCGAGTGGAAACTGCATAGTTACCCAAACCTCTCCTATTTTCTCTAAAATAAAAACCCCATTTTGCGTATTTTGATAAATATTATATTAACTTAGTAATTTAAGTTTTTTCCTTAAGTTCTCATATTGATTAGATGAATCACTTATTTCAAGGAAGTAACAGAAAATAAGTGCTGGCACTCTCCCAGCTGGCCTCTTGTGTCTAAATGATTAATAGTCGAGCTCTTTGCCAGTTATAAGTTGAATGAAACTGTCAACCGACTCGTAAAGTGAGCTTTAAATTTAATCTATTTGGGTTATTGCGTTGTCTAATGCGTAGTTTTTTTACTGCTGTACATTTTCCATTTGAAAATGAAAAAATGTAAAAACAAATGAGTATAAATATTGTTTGCTTCCTTAAACCTTAGGGAGACATATTTTTACTATAACTGTGTGTAGTATGCGTAGTTCATAGTTAAACGTGGCCAACCTCCACAAATATCAATAAGAGTATTGAAATACTGTCGATTAAGCAACATTTTTAATATTACAATCTAAGTTCGTACATTATTCAAAATAGTAAAGAAGAAAAACATGTTTGTAGGTGATTGATTTGTTATATATTCTGTCAAGACAAGTCAAACATCACAAACTTTAGGAGATTTAATTGTAATTTGGGTCAGTATTAAGGTATCAGAGATTAAGTGGATTGAAGCCATACAATTATATTTAACATAAATATTCCTACAACAAAATGAACATGTAAGCCTTGTACTGTAGTTTTAACAGTTTGAATAATGTTGCCATTTTAAGTTTAAGACTAGAGGCAGTTATATAGCTTTCTTCCTGTCTTCCCTATATAGTAGTGGGTTTATTGTCCTATATCCTACATTGACTAACATTATGATCATAACATTCAAAGTAGGCATGTTATGCTACATTAAAAAATAATACTTTTATTTTAATTAATAATCTAAATAAGATTACTGTAGAAAAATAAATAATAATCTAAGATATTTTCACCTCAGTACTTATATTTTCACACTTATATTAGTAATTTTAAACCTTTGTTAGTTTATCCTTTTAAATAGATGCTATAAAGTTCATGTTCAATTCGGAATACCATGGAAGTAATTTGGTGTCGTAATTGATATTTATAAGTTAGGAAAACTATAATGATCAATTATTAATAAATTTGTAACGTTAATTTACTTTATACTACTTCGGTAACTTTTATAGTTATTATTAAGTACAGACATTCTAAAACTAAAATCTATTGATCTTTGAAGGAAGAAGTTTAAATTTTATTACATAATAACACGATCAGCTCAAGATTTGTTTTACGGAGCTTTTTGTCAAATCAGAGCTGTGATACACAACAAGCAAAGCAAGATGGGACTTCCTTTATTACTTATCACAGTCCTCGTGTCATACTAAGTCGAATGGTTCTACCACTAGGAACAAATATTTAAGAAACGTAATACTTGATGAGAGAAAGACACTACACAAGTCAAAGTCGCATTTAGACGTACAATAGTCAGATACAGATAGTCATATAGATCCATGTATCCATAGTGATACTTTTGTGAAATGAATCTACTTCATTTATCTTACTGCTTTTGAACTTATCTAATGTAACATCTTCATTCCAATAGCAATCAGTATTGTTCACAGTGTATATCCTTATACTGTATGAACTATATATAAATATTATATGAAGAAATACTAGACCATTTTCAATAGGGATGAAATAAAATTAAAGTATTTGATTGGAAGAAAACTATAAACATGGCTAACTTAGTGTGATGTAAGTTACTTAACCAATATGTAGGTACTGGTGGTGCAGTGCTGTAATTCAGCTACCTGAGGACAAAGTGTAGTGGATATTGTAGGCGATAGGTTCTATGCTCGGTCCTCTTAATAACGACACGGCAGCCGCTTAATGGTTATCATCGACGTGGACACTACTAGAGAAGTCTGGGGTGTCTATATTGGATGGTAGTCAAGGTTCAAATGTTGTGTAGGGAAGAGAGCCGAGTGTCAGTTGGCCGAAAATCTAACAAAAACTACTTGGTTTGGATTCCACGTAAAGCTGTAGGTCACTTAGTTGCCCTGGCAAATTGGGATATTATTTGATTAGCTCTTTCCGAAATACAGTCGACCTTAGTTAGTAAGAATGAATACACTCGTTCATCTACACTCATCCCACTCATTCACCCATATCTTAACGATTGGCGTCTTACTAATGAATAATAATGAATATAACTAACCATAAAAAGTTAACCTAACTTGAGTAAAGAACGGAACTAACGTAACCTAACTGATACAACTAACCATGAAAAAGACCTATTCAAATGAATTTGTCAAGCTATTCTTGCAATATCCATGTGAATAAAAGTTAATAGCTCGTCTAATTCATTCTAACACCTAACCAAAAAGGCCCAAAGATATTTGTGCCCAAGACAGATCACCTACTTACATAGCTTAATTTTACTTTTCGGAAATGAATGTCTCCCACAAATGAAGGATACATTAATAAATTAAAAAAGAAAAATAATTATTTAAGTGACCAAGCCCAGCCGTTGATTGTGAAGTCTAAGCCGTCAGGGCTTTGATCCTGAGGTACATAAGTTTCTAATACTAGCCTTGTCTGAAGTATTATTTGTCCCTTACTTTATCTGTCCAAGTCCTTCGAACAGATTAATGGAAAATGGGCACAGTAAGGTTAACAAAGATCACAGCTTCGCATTGAAAAAAGAATCAAGAAGTTAAATGCAACATTTTTAATCGATCACTATTGTACTGCCAGACCTACGTAAACGTGCTAATGAAAGATGTCCAAGCCTTATCTGGAGATTAATGGTGCCTCCTTACAGACGTCTCTGACCGGATTAACTCCGATCACTCTTGTGCTCGGATTTACAGAAAAGAATCTTATTGTCATGACTTTTAACCTTTTTATCCAGTTGTAATACACGCTAGAACAATTCTTAAATTCTTATTTTCAATTGAATCCTAAATTTGACTTAGTTAAATAATCAGAACGTTATTATTCTACTATTATTTGTTAATATAGTTGAATTATCATATTATTAGTTTAATTTTTCTGGTATTTGTTAAATACAATCACTGAATTATTATTCGTTTTAATAGTACTAAAAACTTTTCAATTATATTATTTGTTGTATTCGTAAATGATCTAAGTAAATTATATTAACAGTGTTATTTACTTGATTGTTTGATAATTACTAGGTAATATATCTCAATATGTTTGTAACCTAATTATTTTTCATTCATATTATTACAATCGGTTTATGCATTCTATACTTACTTGCATCTCTTTCATAACATTATTTTGTAAATTCATGAACTCCTTCCATAACACAAATACATTTCATTTCCATATTTCAATATGTAGCTCTGAAAAACAAACGAAATATTACAAAAACACCAAATAAATATGTCCTCATGGAACATTCTCCACAAACGCAACGCTTAGCGACACACACATTTGCTAAGCAAGGCTATACAGTAGCTTTTAAAACAAATAACAGCATCTTAAAACATCTGTCAATATCCACCTCAAAAAACAAAGTACCAAACACTGAGAAATCAGGAGTTTATAAAATGAAATGTGGTGAATGTGATGCATTCTATATAGGCCAAACAGGTAGGAGTTTTCACAAAAGATACCAGGAACACATTCAATGTATCAAGAATGGAAAAACAGAATCAAATTATGCAGAACATATATTAAACACCTGCCACGACTACTGCAAAATTGAAAATATTGAAATTCTACATTTTGAACAAAAAGGAAGAAAATTAGACTGTTTAGAAGGCTACGAGATATATAAAAGTGTAAAAAACGAACCAAATCTTGTTCTTAACAAAAAAATAAATTTCACAGCAAATCCAATATATGAAATTATGATAAAAAACAGAACACATGGTAACAGCTCAACTTAGCCATTATGAGAACACCAAACCTACCATATGATAACAACTGTCACTTTTATTTTTATTTTTATATTTTATATTTTAAGATGCTATGAAGATGGGGTTATCCTTGAAATGTATACATCGCAATATAAATGAAATGGATTGTGCAAGTAAGGCAGTAAATTATTTATATAATTTCATTTCCAGTTTTGCAGTAGACCTATTTTTCATTGTTTGCTTTCTTTGTAAAACCAAGTTTGTATCTTATTTTCAAATAAATTTATTTGATTTGTTGGGAAGAAAAAGATAACAATTTTATCTAATCTAATCATCATACATGATTTATGTATCATCATGATCTAATACAATGCATGATACAGGATTTATGTTTATTTTTAATGTCGTTAGTTACCGTAATTTTAAAAATATTATTGTTGTTATTAGTTGAAGGTAGTAACCGGTAGTTAAATATACAATATAGTTAGTTGTATATTACTTATTCCTACCAACAATTATATTACTTGGAACATACATTCATAGTTAATATGGAAGGTACATTCTCTAATTGGGGCAAGGCTTCCGCGTAACACAGGTGTTATCCACAAAGGTTATTTAATTAAAATTTGATAACGCTTAGCACGTTCCTGCTTCATAAAAAAGCAAATTTCCAAATGTTTGTTCTTATTTGCCATCGATCCATTAGTTGTATTCAAAACAAACAACTATCGGTAATTTTATAAAATAATTATCGGATGTAAGTTTTCCTCGATATAATTCTAACTTTTATTACAGACAAACTTAAAAATAGGCGATAGTCTCATAAAAACATTATTGGATTTTCTTTTATTTTTAGCCTGATACCGAACTTTATATAGAATATATTTTAATTTACTCTAGACATTATTTATACTAATTTTACTATAACAAATAATTTAACGTCAACAACAATTTAAGACAGTATAAATATGTTATTGTCATTTTTATATACATGACTATACATACTATAAATTAAGTAAAACATGACTATGTCTATTTTTCGAGATTTATCATTAATATTAAGTAATTTTAACTAACATCATTACTATTTATTCATAAAACTTTACATTTTATGCTAAACAATATAAATGCATTTTGTGCTAATTTTTTATTCAATAGTTTGTATTATGTGATATTCACTTTTATTGTATTTCAACAATATTTAATATGATAATCAAGGAGCTATTTTATGTTCAGTCGTGTTTTTGTGGAGTTGAAACTCAAACCATTTTTGCTGTACGTCAATTAATCATTTAGCCAATTTTTGCTCATTGCAATCGTCCCATGGCTGATTACCCAAAATGATTATTCAACTGGAGGGGAGTTGAAACCTGCTCCATGAGGAATCAGTCTTTTGCAACAAAGCAATTTGTTTTGGAAACACATCAAGCTATAAAATAAACATACAGAGAGCTCATGTTCTATGGAAGATTGTGGCTGGACTTATCAGGTACACACATGTATATAGATCTCGTGCTTACGAAGTACTGTGAGAATACACATTATAAGATTCTTTATTCTGCCGATGTTAAAATATTTTACTGTTTCAACTCACTGTATTTATTATGCACTGTCAATAAATATAATTTTGTATGTATATGCCTATACCAAAGCTGATATTATTATTTATTATAAAAAATGCCATATTGGTTATTATAAATTCACTAAAGAATTATAATTGTTCGGTTATTATTACTATTAATGTTTAAGTGCACTCGGACCAATGAAGTACCAGTCACCAGACACTGCTTTGATTATTTGGCTTTTATTTGTGTTCAAACGTGTTTCCGTCTTTTGAAATGACCTCTCTTTTTCCTAACCAGGTTTTTCCAGTTCTTTTACATGCCCCTCTCAAAACAACTTATCAATTGAAAGTATTTTGTCTTAATGTTTCCGCACTATTTGAAATGTTACTTTGTGTTATTACTTAGGCATACTTTAAAATATTTAATATGACTGAAGTTGTAACTTAAAAAGTTTTTTTATGTTCCAGGTAATTACTAATATGATTTTTCCTGAACATTGTAAGTAAGTAAACCATAATTTGTTGATGCACTCTATATAATCAATGTTGAGGTAGCATTTTATTTGAAGCCGAGGGACTGGTGGTACTTGTAAGTTTTCATGTGCGCTTGGAGATTGAAATAGTTTCATTGTAAAGGGTTTCATTTTAAACTGTGAGATATGTATCCCATCGAATTGTTTATTAGATATTATATTGATGCTGCGTACTACTACATGACTGGTAGGAACGGTTTAATCATTGATGGAAATAATGTTATTCGTAATTATAAAAACTGTGTACTTGTTATTTAGTTCACATAGTGTTGTTTGTCATTCTATACGTAAACTCTCATTTTGTTGACGAGTAAAATTATAATTGGAAACATTTGGCATAAAAAAGTTTAAAACTAAAGACCAATCCAAAACATAATTTAAACCAAATTAAGGCATGTTGTATTCTTATTCTTTACTCTATAGAGTAAGTTATATTTGCAGTTACATGTTTCCCAATGAAATAATGTTTGGTTAGTGTTGTCAGTGATATTGTGTGATAAGCTAAATAATAAACGTTTCATCGGTCTGATAAGTCAATCTTAACTTTTACGTGAATGCAGTTAATTTCATTCACCAATATAGGTGTCACGTGGGCATGTTTCTTTTGTGAGTAGATAGTTTAGGTCATTGTGTAGGATGTTTGACCAAGAAAATTACTCTTCTTACAATAGAGTTGGTTCTAGTGTGGATGTGTAAGTATAGACTGTTATATAATTATCATACAATGTGTTGATAGGAAGTGCAATAGTGATGGTCGTACATTACACATTTCTTTTCATCTATATATTTTGTTGCGAGGTATAGTTTTAAGTAATTTATTATTTTATCAGATTGTAGGTTTTTAGGTTGAGTTCCTTCATACAACTCTCCAGGGTAAATTCGTAACATACCCGTTCATTACTTTATCTAGTTAAGACCCCTAACTTATCTGTCAATTTATCCATCCAAATAGACATATTCGCTAAAAGATATTAGATGTTAGTAGTACGTATAACAATAGAAAGTAATTATGTTTAGATGATTGTTTAAGCTTCTGAACTTACACCTACAGGCTCTTCAATTTACAAAATTGAGGTTAAGTGGTCTGTCTACAAGCGTTGCTACTTGAATTTTGAAAAGACGACAGTAAGGCGTTGGGAACTACCTAAACAAACGAACACTCACAAATATATTATTCAGTCTATAAGTAACACGTAATCAAAGCATTTAGTTATATTTCCTTAGATCAACTAGACGAGTGAACACAATGTTAGCTTGTTTTCTTGGTATAATTCCACATGTGTCGTTTTTGATTTTCTATATCTTGTGCATGGTTATGTAAATTATTATTTTATATTTCCCTTAATATCTAACGTATTGTACTTTTTAATGGCTTTAAAGTAACATGCTAATTGTGGTTTTGTATTTAATTTTCTTGCAGACGACCCTTCAATTTTTATACCTAGTTTATCAGATTTGCTACCTACGTGTATGGATTTATTTTTATTACAACTATATTTTGACGTTTTAAAAATATCAAAAATAAATAGAACTTTTTCCATTTCATATTTGTCACACACAGTCGTTATTCCCATTATTTGAGATTGCAATATCAAGATATATTGTAATCTCAAATATTGTCAAACATTTTCCTCAAATTACAATAACAAGATGCATCTTATTAAATGGAAATTTAATTTAATGCTAAAAAATAAACTACTCCTTTATTGCTACTATATTGTAAAATATAATTTCCAACATTGTTCATGAATGTATTAAAAGTATATTTAAAAATAAAAAACTATTTCCTGTCAGTGAAAATTAACTGGTTGTCATTGTGTATCGAGAATTGACCAGGTGAAAGTGGACGGACGCAGTGTGTTTGTTCAGGAGCTGTGTTGTTGTGTCAGGTCAAACGTCCTGGTGTTCCGAGTGATCTAAAGTTGTTAATGGAGAAAGTAAATATCTACTGAACAGCTTATCACCTGAAAACCTGAAAGTTATTTTTATTACATAGTCTTACTGTGAAAGTTAAGTGTTTTTGTGTAAAAGACTAAAAAGAAAATACATACATTTAAATAGCACCAGTGACTATACAGTGCTTAGTATAATAGCTCTGAATTATTACTGACTTGTTATATGCTCCTTTGTATAGTGTTGCTAATAGCAGCTTTAACAACATCGATAAACCTAAATATCCATGTGTAGACCTTTCTCGTCCCAGAAACTTTGTTTTAGAAGTTTCACTTATTCCTGTTAAAACAAAATATATATATTCAAATAACATTAAAAATTAAAAAATAAAACTTGGATGAATATGTAAAAAAGTAAATGAATAATTTCTACATCAATATTAGTACTGTAGTTTTATAGTCTCAATGTATAATTTCTACATCTTCCATTAGTAATGTAGTTTTATATTCTCAATGTATAATTTCTACATCTTCCATTAGTACTGTAGTTTTACAGTCTCAATGTATAACTTATACATCTTCCATTAGTAATGTAGTTTTATAGTCTCAATGTATAATTTCTACATCTTCCATTAGTAATGTAGTTTTATAGTCTCAATGTATAATTTCTACATCTTCTATTATTACTGTAGTTTTATAGTCTCAATGTATAATTTCTACATCTTCCATTAGTAATGTAGTTTTATAGTCTCAATGTATAATTTCTACATCTTCCATTAGTAATGTAGTTTTATAGTCTCAATGTATAATTTCTACATCTTCTTTTATTACTGTAGTTTTATAGTCTTAATGTATAATTTCTACATCTTCCATTAGTAATGTAGTTTTATAGTCTCAATGTATAATTTCTACATCTTCCATTAGTACTGTAGTTTTATAGTCTCAATGTATAATTTCTACATCTTCCATTAGTACTGTAGTTTTATAGTCTCAGTATATAATTTCTACATCTTCCATTAGTAATGTAGTTTTATAGTCTCAATGTATAATTTCTACATCTTCTATTATTACTGTAGTTTTATAGTCTCAATGTATAATTTCTACATCTTCCATTAGTAATGTAGTTTTATATTCTCAATGTATAATTTCTACATCTTCCATTAGTACTGTAGTTTTATAGTCTCAATGTATAATTTCTACATCTTTCATTAGTACTGTAGTTTTATAGTCTCAATGTATAATTTCTACATCTTCCATTAGTAATGTAGTTTTATAGTCTCAATGTATATTTTCTACATCTTCCATTAGTAATGTAGTTTTATATTCTCAATGTATAATTTCTACATCTTCCATTAGTACTGTAGTTTTATAGTCTCAATGTATAATTTCTACATCTTCCATTAGTAATGTAGTTTTATAGTCTCAATGTATAATTTCTACATTAATATTAATAATGTAGTTTTATGAACATCAAACATCACAAATTATTGCAGCATAATTACAAAATGTAAAAATATCATAGTGTTTGATTTTGGTAAACTATGTTTGTCTTCCTCAGACCGAAGGAATTCATAAAGGATCGCCATGATAATAAATACGTGTTGTGTGACTTGTAACTAGAAAACTAATACTAAATAGAAAAAAAGAAATAATTTATATTAATAACAAACGAAAAAGTGGAACAGAGAATATAAAACAGTACTAATGGCACATGTAGAAACTATTCATATGCATCCAAGTTTTATTCTTTAATTTTTCATTTAATTTGAATATATATATATATATATATATATATATATATATATATATATATATATATATATATATATTAACAAGAATCGTTGTTTGTGGCTTTCATAATTGCTAAAGATGCTCTGAGAACCCTATCTACTCTCCAATGTTGGATAACTAGAACAATGAAGAATATTTGTAAAATATTGCAACGGGCATGGTTTATTATTGAAGGACCATTCTCTTTTATAATTGCAGAAACTCAAAATCAATGAATGTTATATGTTCTTGTTTGTTGTTGTCTATCTACGCCAGTGTAACTTCATCTTGTTGAACAACATTGTTGAAGAATAATGGTGCAAACTCCTTTAGGAAATGAAAGTGGACGTACCGGGAGTTGGTTAAGTAACCCACACTATGCGTTGGAAGCAAAAGTGCTAACCACTAATATATTATTGTGAGGATTAAATAACCCTTACAGTTATTGTAATTGTAAACAACAGTTTACAATAGATTCACAAAATGCATATTAACTTCAAGTAGCTAATCACACTAAACACCGTTAGCTTTGTTGGGTATTACAACTTTCATAATTATTTGTTATTAATATTACTTAAATACATAATACTATTGATAAATTTATATATTTTAAAGCTAAAAATACTTAATGAATACTGTTATCTGATTAATCAATCACACATGACTTTCTGTGAAAAGGCATTTGTTAATGTTCTTTTACAGGCTCTGGTTTTTCTCGTCGATGTCATTCAGAAATTATCTAGCTTTTAGTGCTGTTTATTTCAGACTTCTCAACATAATATTTTTTGGGTGAGAATTTCTCTCGGAAATGAAAACAAACTGATAAAGAGGCAGGGATATGAATCACCTGAAAGCCTATAAGGTAAGGAAGAAATACTTTGACTCTTTTTGGTGCAGATATTTTTCATGATAGTCCTCATATATGGAAACTTACGACTTTCTCTTTATGATAAAAGTGAATTTTGTCTTAGAAAGTCGCCTTCACAGAGAGGAGTACACATTATTATCACAAAACGAGAATTTAAAACGCAGAATCCAGCAAAAATGTTATAATATTAATAAATTACTTTTATCTGTTTGTTAGTGAAATTCGCATTCAAATGTCTAACTCAAATTATATACGTCAATGGACAAACAACTGTTATCTGCACAAAACTGTGCCAAAAAAACAACTGGCAGTATTAATTTGAGTAAATATGTTGCATTATTTTTAAACATTAATCAACAAATATTCCAGAAAATTATGGTCCTTAGGAGGTTAATTGGTTTTTTCTATTACCTTATAGTAACTTATTTTATTAATTAAAAACTATGAGTTACCACAGAGAAGAAGGAGACATAGGTCACATTCAATAGTGCGCTGAATGTGTATCGATTTACTTTGTCGAGTAACTAGTTCTCCATTTTTCAAGGCAAATGGAAGCCCCCCCCCCCTTATTTACTCCTAAATACTCAAAAAGAAATGTAGTAACAATTAAATCAAATTTATGAAGATGAACATTAGTTGTAATCTGATTATAGTTGTTTCTGAGGAGTTATATGTGGCCATAAAAAAGTGGCCTCTGTTTTTTTCCGTGTGGAGTTACAAAAAGGAAATAAATAAAATATAGAACTTGACAACAAATCCTCACTCTAAAATAGTTTATTAATAGTTACTAAGCAACAACATTTAATCTATTTCCAAATAAAAATCTGATAATTAAGGACATATCCCTTGCTAGTATTGTGGGATGAACATGAACATTTTATAGATAATTAGGAAAATTTGTTTATTTATCTGGAAATAAACAACGAATAAACAAAAAGAAGAGCAAATATTTACTCGGAAGTTGCAGAGAATGCACGAAGGTTACATATAATGCTTCCAGAAAGACACTAACGTCTGTGGGGGAACATTAAGGCTCGGCGGGGGGCGAGTGCTTTTCGTGGAGACCTACAACAGCTCTTGGCGGAAACCCAATAAGATCTCGTGTTTACAGCAGCCCGTCACGACTGTGAAGACAATTACAGGGGGTCAGTTCAGGCATGTGAGGGCACATCATTGATTAGTCCGATGAATGTGAACATTGGAGAGTTGGATGTGTTATTTGTACAATTGCCAATAACGTATTCATGTGAAGACAATTACAGGGGGTCAGTTCAGGCATGTGAGGGCACATCATTGATTAGTCCGATGAATGTGAACATTGGAGAGTTGGATGTGTTATTTGTACAATTGCCAATAACGTATTCATGTGAAGACAATTACAGGGGGTCAGTTCAGGCATGTGAGGGCACATCATTGATTAGTCCGATGAATGTGAACATTGGAGAGTTTGATGTGTTATTTCTACAATTGCCAATAACGTATTCATGTGAAGACAATTACAGGGGGTCAGTTCAGACATGTGAGGGCACATCATTGATTAGTCCGATGAATGTGAACATTGGAGAGTTGGATGTGTTATTTGTACAATTGCCAATAACGTATTCATGTGAAGACTCTCAGCAACTTTTTTTGTCTAATGCTTTTGAATATTCATACATTTAAAATATTAAGTACATACAGAAAATATGCATGCATTATAAAGATAGACTGAAGTCATTACTCCATCATGTAACAAGTGACATGAGTACAAGAAACTGAAAAGGCGAAAATGTCATTACGTCACCAAATAGCCTGGATTTCAATCGAACTGAATCTCTCGGTGGAGTAAGGAACCAGAAGGGATTTGGTCCTTATCCCAACTGAGGACTTCAGAGCCTTACAGATATTGAATGCAACATAGTTCCTGCTCAGATCCACATCTTCCAACATTTCTGTTGTAAAATTGAATCACTTTTCAGATTCAGGATTAAATAGTGAAACTAATATTCTCAATGTATAATTTCTACATCTTCCATTAGTACTGTAGTTTTACAGTCTCAATGTATAACTTATACATCTTCCATTAGTAATGTAGTTTTATAGTCTCAATGTATAATTTCTACATCTTCCATTAGTAATGTAGTTTTATAGTCTCAATGTATAATTTCTACATCTTCTATTATTACTGTAGTTTTATAGTCTCAATGTATAATTTCTACATCTTCCATTAGTAATGTAGTTTTATAGTCTCAATGTATAATTTCTACATCTTCCATTAGTAATGTAGTTTTATAGTCTCAATGTATAATTTCTACATCTTCTTTTATTACTGTAGTTTTATAGTCTTAATGTATAATTTCTACATCTTCCATTAGTAATGTAGTTTTATAGTCTCAATGTATAATTTCTACATCTTCCATTAGTACTGTAGTTTTATAGTCTCAATGTATAATTTCTACATCTTCCATTAGTACTGTAGTTTTATAGTCTCAGTATATAATTTCTACATCTTCCATTAGTAATGTAGTTTTATAGTCTCAATGTATAATTTCTACATCTTCTATTATTACTGTAGTTTTATAGTCTCAATGTATAATTTCTACATCTTCCATTAGTAATGTAGTTTTATATTCTCAATGTATAATTTCTACATCTTCCATTAGTACTGTAGTTTTATAGTCTCAATGTATAATTTCTACATCTTCCATTAGTACTGTAGTTTTATAGTCTCAATGTATAATTTCTACATCTTCCATTAGTAATGTAGTTTTATAGTCTCAATGTATATTTTCTACATCTTCCATTAGTAATGTAGTTTTATATTCTCAATGTATAATTTCTACATCTTCCATTAGTACTGTAGTTTTATAGTCTCAATGTATAATTTCTACATCTTCCATTAGTAATGTAGTTTTATAGTCTTAATGTATAATTTCTACTTTAATATTAATAATGTAGTTTTATATTCTCTGTACAATACTAGTGAACATCAAACATCACAAATTATTGCAGCATAATTACAAAATGTAAAAATATCATAGTGTTTGATTTTGGTAAACTATGTTTGTCTTCCTCAGACCGAAGGAATTCATAAAGGATCGCCATGATAATAAATACGTGTTGTGTGACTTGTAACTAGAAAACTAATATTAAATAGAAAAAAAGAAATAATTTATATTAATAACAAACGAAAAAGTGGAACAGAGAATATAAAACAGTACTAATGGCACATGTAGAAACTATTCATATGCATCCAAGTTTTATTCTTTAATTTTTCATTTAATTTGAATATATATATATATATATATATATATATATATATATATATATATATATATATTAACAAGAATCGTTGTTTGTGGCTTTCATAATTGCTAAAGATGCTCTGAGAACCCTATCTACTCTCCAATGTTGGATAACTAGAACAATGAAGAATATTTGTAAAATATTGCAACGGGCATGGTTTATTATTGAAGGACCATTCTCTTTTATAATTGCAGAAACTCAAAATCAATGAATGTTATATGTTCTTGTTTGTTGTTGTCTATCTACGCCAGTGTAACTTCATCTTGTTGAACAACATTGTTGAAGAATAATGGTGCAAACTCCTTTAGGAAATGAAAGTGGACGTACCGGGAGTTGGTTAAGTAACCCACACTATGCGTTGGAAGCAAAAGTGCTAACCACTAATATATTATTGTGAGGATTAAATAACCCTTACAGTTATTGTAATTGTAAACAACAGTTTACAATAGATTCACAAAATGCATATTAACTTCAAGTAGCTAATCACACTAAACACCGTTAGCTTTGTTGGGTATTACAACTTTCATAATTATTTGTTATTAATATTACTTAAATACATAATACTATTGATAAATTTATATATTTTAAAGCTAAAAATACTTAATGAATACTGTTATCTGATTAATCAATCACACATGACTTTCTGTGAAAAGGCATTTGTTAATGTTCTTTTACAGGCTCTGGTTTTTCTCGTCGATGTCATTCAGAAATTATCTAGCTTTTAGTGCTGTTTATTTCAGACTTCTCAACATAATATTTTTTGGGTGAGAATTTCTCTCGGAAATGAAAACAAACTGATAAAGAGGCAGGGATATGAATCACCTGAAAGCCTATAAGGTAAGGAAGAAATACTTTGACTCTTTTTGGTGCAGATATTTTTCATGATAGTCCTCATATATGGAAACTTACGACTTTCTCTTTATGATAAAAGTGAATTTTGTCTTAGAAAGTCGCCTTCACAGAGAGGAGTACACATTATTATCACAAAACGAGAATTTAAAACGCAGAATCCAGCAAAAATGTTATAATATTAATAAATTACTTTTATCTGTTTGTTAGTGAAATTCGCATTCAAATGTCTAACTCAAATTATATACGTCAATGGACAAACAACTGTTATCTGCACAAAACTGTGCCAAAAAAACAACTGGCAGTATTAATTTGAGTAAATATGTTGCATTATTTTTAAACATTAATCAACAAATATTCCAGAAAATTATGGTCCTTAGGAGGTTAATTGTTTTTTTTTTATTACCTTATAGTAACTTATTTTATTAATTAAAAACTATGAGTTACCACAGAGAAGAAGGAGACATAGGTCACATTCAATAGTGCGCTGAATGTGTATCGATTTACTTTGTCGAGTAACTAGTTCTCCATTTTTCAAGGCAAATGGAAGCCCCCCCCCCTTATTTACTCCTAAATACTCAAAAAGAAATGTAGTAACAATTAAATCAAATTTATGAAGATGAACATTAGTTGTAATCTGATTATAGTTGTTTCTGAGGAGTTATATGTGGCCATAAAAAAGTGGCCTCTGTTTTTTTCCGTGTGGAGTTACAAAAAGGAAATAAATAAAATATAGAACTTGACAACAAATCCTCACTCTAAAATAGTTTATTAATAGTTACTAAGCAACAACATTTAATCTATTTCCAAATAAAAATCTGATAATTAAGGACATATCCCTTGCTAGTATTGTGGGATGAACATGAACATTTTATAGATAATTAGGAAAATTTGTTTATTTATCTGGAAATAAACAACGAATAAACAAAAAGAAGAGCAAATATTTACTCGGAAGTTGCAGAGAATGCACGAAGGTTACATATAATGCTTCCAGAAAGACACTAACGTCTGTGGGGGAACATTAAGGCTCGGCGGGGGGCGAGTGCTTTTCGTGGAGACCTACAACAGCTCTTGGCGGAAACCCAATAAGATCTCGTGTTTACAGCAGCCCGTCACGACTGTGAAGACAATTACAGGGGGTCAGTTCAGGCATGTGAGGGCACATCATTGATTAGTCCGATGAATGTGAACATTGGAGAGTTGGATGTGTTATTTGTACAGGGGGTCAGTTCAGGCATGTGAGGGCACATCATTGATTAGTCCGATGAATGTGAACATTGGAGAGTTGGATGTGTTATTTGTACAATTGCCAATAACGTATTCATGTGAAGACAATTACAGGGGGTCAGTTCAGGCATGTGAGGGCACATCATTGATTAGTCCGATGAATGTGAACATTGGAGAGTTGGATGTGTTATTTGTACAATTGCCAATAACGTATTCATGTGAAGACAATTACAGGGGGTCAGTTCAGGCATGTGAGGGCACATCATTGATTAGTCCGATGAATGTGAACATTGGAGAGTTGGATGTGTTATTTCTACAATTGCCAATAACGTATTCATGTGAAGACAATTACAGGGGGTCAGTTCAGACATGTGAGGGCACATCATTGATTAGTCCGATGAATGTGAACATTGGAGAGTTGGATGTGTTATTTGTACAATTGCCAATAACGTATTCATGTGAAGACTCTCAGCAACTTTTTTGTCTAATGCTTTTGAATATTCATACATTTAAAATATTAAGTACATACAGAAAATATGCATGCATTATAAAGATAGACTGAAGTCATTACTCCATCATGTAACAAGTGACATGAGTACAAGAAACTGAAAAGGCGAAAATGTCATTACGTCACCAAATAGCCTGGATTTCAATCGAACTGAATCTCTCGGTGGAGTAAGGAACCAGAAGGGATTTGGTCCTTATCCCAACTGAGGACTTCAGAGCCTTACAGATATTGAATGCAACATAGTTCCTGCTCAGATCCACATCTTCCAACATTTCTGTTGTAAAATTGAATCACTTTTCAGATTCACTCTTAATTACTCATTTAGTAAGGAGTGTTGTTAATTACACAAGCATTCTAGTTTATTAAACATTTATTAAATAAGGTAAACTCGATCACAGTGTTATATTCAATATGTTTCTATTACAATATGTATTTAACCTCTTTTAGTTTAAGTTGTATGATCTACTAAACTGCCTCTCCGAGTAGTTGCCACGTTTTCAGCGAAATTGTAGAAATGTTCAGGCTGCATTACAAAACAAATAACAGCTTTACAATAAAATATTTCATTTAATACATATTACAGTAACATTTATGAACTGTTGAGTTAGGTAACTTTTTAAATAAGATGTAAAAGTACTACGAATCAGTTTAAAATACACGTATAACATTTTGTCACAAAAAAGATCTGTACAAACAAATCATAATATAAAAAATGTTTATATATATTTTTCCCGATTTGCTTTAATACGAGTCTTGTTATTTTCAATATGTATCCTTCTTCTCATAGTTTTCCAACAATTATCTCCTCCCACTACTTCCCAATGAACTTCTTTTGCTCACGATGATATATTTGTTCATTTATTACTTGGTTTTCTTTTATTCATCGATAGTGCTGCCATTTTTCGTGGTATTTTCTGCATTTAATTTTTTTCATATGTCCTACCCATATCAGAACTGTGTCTCCTCTCTTTATCTTAGGCAATACGTCACTGTTCCTCTTTTGTCTGTAATTTTCTTTCTAGATCCTGTTCTAGCTTTTTTTCTTTTTCTGATTTTCTTTAAAAATGTATATTTTTACTTGTAAACTCCTCCCATTATCTTCCCGTCACATTTAATGGTTCTGCTTTATTAGTTGCTATTTCAAACATAAGTGTCATACATTGGTATTATTTTGTTTATTTTCAGTTTATAATCAATCAATAAACATTTAATGAAAAATTTTCAGTTTTCATTTGGGTAAAATCAGCTTCTAATATCAGAATAAAGACGGCTTTATTAGGTAGGATGTGGTTATCATAAGCTTAACTAAAACAGTAAGCACTATGCTTTTGGTGGGTTTGTGCTTTTTTCGCAGATAAACGTTGATGACTTGGTTCGCACACAAATTACTGAATGTTGAGATACATTTTAATGTATTAAATATTTATCACCAAGTTCAATTTATTGATTGTTTGTCCAAAAAAATATAATTTTGCTCGTTTGTCTTCACATCCCTTAGCCTATGTATAAACGGTTAATTCATGTTTTATTAATTTTGTATGTACTTTTACTGGAGAGTAAATTTACAAAGTTTTTGATTTTAAATTAAGAAAGTTAATTTAATACATAAAGTAACATTAAATATGACGAGAGTTGTAACTATTCATACGTCATATTGTACATGCCTATGATGGTTACATTCCCTATGTAAATTCGTTTAATGGAAGTGTAAACTGATCCTATGAATTCAATCCATTTCAGTCCAGTCAGACTGGCGGTAACTGCACTCGCGTAGTCGCCCCATGCATATCCATGAGCTGTCTCCGTCGGGCTGGAGGGTGGTTGTGAAATCTAATAAGTGATCGTCGTCAACCCTACATACCGCAAACACTGCATTATTAGTTCTGTAAATACACGTTTATACAGTAATAACTCTGCTTCAATATACTTTCGACTTTTTAGATGTATTTTTTTTATTTGTATTGAGAGCTGTTTTTGAAACTTTTGATCTGATGAGGTGAAATGTTAAAAAGGATGTCTTATTTTACTAGTAGCAGTTTGGGCTAAGAAGCCTCCTCCAACACTTAACCTAGGGAAAATGGGGGGGGGCTGGGGGGGGGGCTTAAAGTAACTGCCAAACCATCACCAGTGACTGGCCAATTGGGTTGCGTGCAAGGACGTGATCGCTCGGCGATGACCCGTCCAAGGAACAGCCACACTTGATGTTGCTTGATAGTCAAGGCCTCTGACAAGGTTGTTGTATTTTGATCTAAAGCTTCGCTATTTGCAAAAGCAACAGTTACAACTATATTTATACTATATACAGGATTAAAATCCAACAGAAATCTTCTATCATAGAAAAATTACTTCATAACCTAATAAGTAATAACAAAATAAAATTCATCTTCCTAGGCAAACATTGTTTTCAACTGTTTATCTCCTTCCATTAAAGAAATTAAAAATGTAATCACTTTTTCTTTGATATTGTAATTAGTCTTCAATTCTTCAGTGTGCAGTAAGTAGTAAATCTTACATGATCGCTATGATTTTCGATAAAATCACAGTAAACTGCCTCATCGACATTGAATTTGCTCAGCAAAGAAAAACTTTAGTTTGTATCAACATTGTGTTATAAAGTTAGTATAACCGATTATAAATACGTTACAATATTATAAGTTTATGTAATAACCATGCATTTTTGAATGAAGTGATAACAAATGACATTACAATAATACATTCTGAATGTTAATTGAGAAATACTACGATATACTAAGTTTCAATTCACAACAGTCAGAATTTTGGTTACTGAGCATAGGAAGGCGAAAGTTTTATTCGTGGGGTCAGGTACAGACCATCATAAATATTCCCACTAATCCTTTGCCGCTCAGGTGGCGACTTGATCCGCGAAAGTGAAAGTGAAAGGGGTGGCGACAGTGAGGGATAAGAAGGGTAAGAAGAATTTTGGGATCATTGGCACAAAATACAGTTGCACGTTAACTCGTAGACCAACGACTACTTTTGGACTACTCCATAGCACAACTTGTTACAATGAACAGTTCGGGGTGCAGACTGAAGGCCTAGTTTCCAAAGGAGAATTCTTGCTTGAGAGTCTGCATAGGCTGGCATATACTATATTGGATTCATTCCCATAGCAGCAATATTAAACATTGAGACCAAATAGTTTGATTGTTTATCAGCCAAATGTTGTGAATGAGGTATAATTTTAAACGTGACAAAAATACAGTACTTACTTTTTTAAAAGCTGTATTTTTAATATACATCGTAGTTCGTCTGAAAAAGAGTAAAATTAAAATGTGTTACTTTGAAAATTTGTATCAAGTTTGTCCACTTGTTTATTCGATTTTGTTTGGATACATAACATATATAAGAAAGTTTTATTTATTTCGTAATTATTTATTGGTGTTAAATATGGGTAGGCCTATATAACAATAAACTTATAAACAACTAATATAAACAACTTATAAACATAAAATTGCGGGTAAAACTGCTGCCCCACATCGAGGAAGTGACAAAAATATATTAAGATTGTTATATTTATTTTAAAGTAAGAGAAACATAACACGTTTGTTACATTGTATTTTGAATATGCATAGTTATAGTAATTAACTTACATACATTTCCTCAAAACAAAAATATACATGAGCATGAAACAAGAATTTCGAATCTACTGAAAACTAAACAATATAAATACTCAACAGTACAAAAAATCAAAGATTTTTGTATATTAAATTATAAAATAAATCACCTTATTTAAGGAATCAAGAAGTGATACAATTTTTTACTATATTATGTATTGTAATACCTCATTTGAGGTTTGATGCGATAGACTATTATTATTATATTAGGCTTAACGGGAGTCAAATTATAAAATAAAAATGTGGCGTTTAAGCCATAGTTTAGGTATTGAAAGAAAGCAGACAAGACAGCAGAATAAATGTAAAAAGCAGCTAGTCAAGCTAAGAGAGCAAAGAGAAAGCTACAAGAAAACAAGGCAATGGATGCTGATGATCCATATTATAATTCTCTAACACAACTATAGAGCAGGACTTTTCTAAGCATTACCGTGAGTAGATTTTCTTTATCGCTTGTTTTCCGATAGTTGATTTATTTTTTTACAAAGGTACACTTATCTCAGGAACCATAGAAGATACAGATTTAAAATTTTTTATGAATGTACATATACATAATACCAAGCTACAGCATTAAAAGTTATTGCAGTTCAATATGTTGTTGGTAAGGAAAAATATCTTATTTAAAAGTAATTGGTAAAAAATAACAGTATAAAAATGTCTTGTTTCACCAATTAATAAAAATAACCCAATAATGTTTCTGCTGTAGCTTTACATTGTATAGGAACACAATAATTGATATAACATTTCAACTTCATAACTCTTATGGGTCCTGAGAATAGTGTACCTAAATTTCACAAATTTAACATGGCGGGAATAGGGCTTTCCTACTCCCCTTTTTAATAAAATGAATTTAATTTAATGAAGCTCAAAATATCATGAAGTAGGTTAGGAGAATTCACTTTTATTGAATGACATTTAAATTGGACCGTTTATTTGTTACACCTTTAATGTACTCGTATGGCTTTATTTATTCTATAAAATACAGACGGTAGGCATCCGTTTACCTAAACGTTACACATGTCCTCCTCGTTAATGGACTTTAATATAAAGTTGATTTTTACATGTTATACGATTGCTATCTGTCATTTAGTTATAATTTGGATTTTTAACTATTTTATATAGATTTATTATTTAGCATAACATTATGTTTACTTTCTAAAGTTAATTTCAATACAACGGAGGTTGTTTAAAAAATAAAGCTCATGGGGATGATTATTATTATATAATGTCATTGTTAGATTAAAAAATCAAATTAAATCAAAGCGTTTCATATCTATTGATCGACAAAGCTGTATTATACATAGCCAATAATGAAATTAGTTAATAAATCACTCTGGAAGTAATCACGATCTGTTTCAGACATCTAGCAACTGTAATAATAGTCAATACGATCGCAGAGTCAGTATAACTAATGCAAATATATCTGTCTTTGTTAGGTAAAATGTTTCTGCTGAGTGACCGGTATGTAACCACCCGGTTTTTCACCCCCAAATTTCCTATTTGCTCCCTTACCTCCGTTAGGCAGTCTCACTTTCTCCTTCTCGTGAATCAAAACGCCACCCAGAGGAGCAACCAAGTAGGTTGACACATTTATGATGGTCTGTGCCTGACCTCACGGATCAAAACTCCTACACCCCTGAGTATAAGACCTGGTGAGACTGGGAGGAGGGGTTACACTAGCCACTAATGTTCTGATTGCAAATATCTCACTGTCTAGGAAGACATTCATGTTTTACGTTTATCATGGTAGTGAACTAAAGTTACAAGTACAAAGACCGATAATTACTTTTTCAATAGAACATAATCCTAAAAATAAATATTTCATCAATAACGACTAGTTAGCTACTTCTTTAAATATATTTCTTACTAATTAGGGCAATAATCACGGCAATCGAACACGTATCAGAAGTCCAGCGTGGCTTCCTCCCAGCTGTCATCTTAGATACATCAAGTTGTAAGATGAATGATACTAATCAACTAACTCGTTAAATGTTTTCATGATAAAATCACAAAGGCTGTTAAGTTAACTTTAATGCCACATTCTTTACTTTACAGCATTTCTTCAAAATCCTTTTACGAATTATTTGAGTTCTTGAAATAAACAAACTACAATTTTGTTAATGAAGTATTCTGTAAATTATAATAATTTAAAATTTCTTAGGCTACTCCAATACAATGATTTTTTCGTAAGGCCTTTCGCCAACAGTGTAAGCAACTTCAGAAATCAACGAAAATAAATCATTTTAATGGAGTAACCAGAGAATTTTAAAATTATTTATAATTTAAACAATCTCCAATAAAGAAATCGAAGTAGAAATGGAAGAATTCTATTTATAACATAGTTTAGCTTATGTTTGATCACTGTTAGTACTTACTTATGGGGTGATTAATTTATTTGGCATTTTTAGAATTCCCTTTCTCACAAAACGTGTTTATATTATCTGATCCTCCTTTTCTTCAAGTCTCTAGGGAGGTATTCTGAGCCACTTTGTTTATAATCTCAAATTGTATTTTCTTTTTTTTAGTGTTTCTGCTTTTCCTATAACCCCATGAACTTGTGGGGTTAGAGAGAACTTTACAGTCATAACTTCGCCCCTTTAATACAGGCATTTTTCATTTCATTTCCTATGGATTATCGGATACAATTATTTAATGTTTATCGTGTTCTCTAATGAAAAGACGAAGAGGTAAAGCAATAAATCAAAACAAAAACTTGTAAATTAGTAATTGTACTTCTGTAATAAAATATAATTACCTCGTGTATGAAGATACATAAATATATAATTATATTTTTAATGTTAATGTTGCGACTTATTAAGAACGGAAGTGTTAGTTGAAGTTGCTTCCTTATTTTATGAGTGACATTGGTCATCTACATTGTTCACTCATAAAACGTTATGAGTCATCGTTAAAAACATGTTTTTAACGCTAGCACGTAAATAACTGTTTTATGTATAGAAATTAAACTTAAAATTTAAGCAATAGTGTTATTTTAAAATCTTAAAATACACCACTTAAATACAGGGCGTCCCTGAACTCTCTGAGGATATTTTTAGGTATTGACTGTGGGCAGCAGTACATACTCGTAATATCGTATTTAAAATGTCCAAATCACCTCCGGTATCCGTACAACCACCATTTTGTATTTTTTACAAATTATTTTTTATTTTTAAAACTATTTAACTAATAGAGTTCCAATTTGATATACCCTTAATAAAACCATTGTCTTAGTGAAATAAAAAATCAAAAACGTTTTTTAACTATGAACAAAATGATCGCTTTGAAATGTTTGATCCTTAATAACTTTTGAACTTAGGAATACAACAAAATCAGTAGAATACCTTTTTTCAAATTTAATTTGCTATCCGAAAAATTAACGTTGTATGACATCGGATGACAAACAACTTAGATTTGAGTATTTTTGTATGAAAATGCCCCTAGCAGGCAACGGAGAAAACGATGCAGCTGATTTTCGTTAAAATTAATTTTAACCTTAAGTAGTGCTCTAAAAACTAGAGTTTTTGTAAAATTTATTTGTAATGCTAAGGAGGTTGTGACATTAACAAGTAAAATAAAAAAAATAGATTATAAATTGAAACCTTAATTAAATGATTTTCACATAGCAAACGATGCTCAAATTTTCAATTGTTTTCATTTCAGTTTAACAAAGGAAAAACGATTGTAAAGTGACTGGTTTTCATTTTTTTCTTAAATGATTCCAGCACCTTCAACAATTCTAAAAACCCTAAAATTACCAAAAATTTAGTTTTTAAGGCACTACTTATGTTAAAATTAATTTTTAATTTAATAACAACGAAAATCAGCTGCAACGTTTTCCCCGTTGCCTGCTAGGGGTATTTTCATTCCAATAATGTCACAAATCACCTTACTGTAGTGTTTTGGATGAAAGTAATGAGAATATATCGCTTATGTATTGTTGTGGTTGACTCGCTCGGCACAACACCATGGTTGTAAACATTGACGCGTAAATGATTAAATACAAAAATACTCAAATCTAAGTTGTTTGTCATCCGATGTCATACAACGTTAATTTTTCGGATTAGACCAAAGGTATTCTACTGATTTTGTTGTATTCCTAACCTTTCAAAAGTTATTAAGGATCAACAATTTCAAAGTGCCACCATTTTGAAAATAATTAAATAATGTTTTGGACTTTTTTAATTTCAGTAAGACAATGGTTTTATTAATGTGTATATCAAATTTGAACTTTATAGGTTGAATAGTTTTGAAAATAAAGAATAATTTGTAAAAAAATACAAAATGGCGGCCGTACGAGTACCGGTGCTGTTTTGGAAATTTTAAATGTGATATTATGTCTTGTTTTTGACCCACAATCAATACCTAAAAATATCCTCAAGAGAGTTCAGTGACACCCTGTATATAAATTTAAATCTATCGTAACTATCTATTATAAATTACACAGTAAAAATCAATTACGCTCATGATTTGTGTAAAATGATATGATGATACAATAAGAAAGAAACATAGGCAAAAATATCTTTGAAATAACAGTTGACGCGTCTCAATTAACTTAGTATAAAATATCATTTATAGATATAGCCAGAATAATACTTATATTCTCACAAGTTTTATTGCCTGTATGCAGGCTCAGCAACAAGTGCAAGTGATCATCAGTCAACGTGACGTGTGCTGAGGCGATCACCATGTAATGAAAGAAGATTTCGAGGCGTAATCTGTAGATTACTCGTGTCTCCTTACAGACATCTCTAATCGGATTAACTCCGTATTCTTGTGCCCGGCTTTCAAGAGGAGTGCTTGCTTTACTCACTTTTAAAATTAAATATAAAATAAGTTAAAGTCGGCTTTTTAGTTTCATTTGTTTGTGTGCATGTAAGTCCCCATTGTTCTTATTTTAAAGTTCTCTACATTTTAATGTCATTATCCAACGCATCTTGACCTAAAAGATTTTTTTCTTGAAAGTAACTCCTCATTTATTATATTTATATTTATGCGTGACTGATCAAAACTCCTACTAAATATTTCAGTTTGTATCCTAAAACTATTCCAGTAATGGAATTCAATTTTCTTCATCTAAAACTTACTTTTAGATATTTTTAGATATGAGACGGTTTTATCAAGTCTTTTTTTATGAATATAGGGACATATTTAAAAGTATATTCCGAAATTGGAATGTAGCTAAGAGCGGAGTGATGTCAGGTGACCTGCAGACTGCAGAGGTAGTCGCCGCTCACAACACCACTGTGACTTAATGATTTGGAGGCAAATTATAATTTTTTACGTTATTTGAAAGAACGTAAAAGTAACTAGTAGATCCTCTTTTTAATAGTCAACAAATTGATTTGCAATTAAATATAAATTAGCAAGTATTAGTTCATAATTTTTATGAAAATAGAAATGGACAATTAAATCTTTTTTAAGAAGATCCTCATTTACTTTTTATAATGGTATTGAGCCACCAACCCCTCCATACACGTACATTAGTGTTGACCCTCCCACCCACAAATATAAGTACGGTAGTATTGGTAAACCAATCTATCTCAAATTATAAAAAGTTGTCATTATTTCAGTCTGATATTTGATCAATATTTTATCAATAAGAATTATTAAAATAGTTTTTATTTTCTATTTTATCCTCACTCTTAAGCATGCGATAGACTTTAGGCGTATAATCGAAGTTATGGAAGTCTTTGTTCAGGCTCATCCAATCAAATCCTCAGAAATTCACTCAGTAAATCTAGTCCAGACTCCTAATTAATCATCTCAGGAATTATAGAACCTTAAAGAATCTTATCACGCTTTTGCTCTGAACTATGATCTTTCATTGTTTGAATGAAGTTTTGTTTATGTTCAAGTTATTTCACCATATTTAGGAAGTTTTAGTAGTATTATTTTGTTTGGTATAGGAATAATTAGAGGTATTGACATTTGGGAATATTTTAGGTACGTGAATGCAAATGTTTATAGAACAGAGGACGTCTTAAACAGGAGGATGGCTGTTACATGGTCAATTCTCTCATATTTTTTATTTTTAAAATTGGTATCATATGGTTTTGGCATGTAACTCTCTTATAAAAAAAACGTATTATGAATATCCAGAAAAAATATATATATAGGTTATTTGTTAGACTGTAAATAGTAGTTTTAGTTATTCCTATACCGATATTTGTGCAATATGCCAAACTATTAGTAATATAAATTGTATTACAATATATAAAAATTATTTAAACAAAGAAGGTAAAGTTATAAACAGAAGGGATGAAGGATGTATTGAAAGCTCGTATCCTGTCTGAAATTGTGGCTGAACTTATTTCAACGAAATACTCGCTTGCCAGCCTCGATATCACATGCTTTATGCCAGGCCGTAAAGAGCACAGCGGCTTTATTTTGTCGATGTTAAAATTGGATCCCTTCTTTAGCACTGTGCCAGATATTTAAAATGTTTGAAGTTATTTGAGTGTTGATATAACACAAGACATTCTGTCAGAAGATCACTTGTTTGATAAATACGTTATGTTTATGATGGTTATGTAACAGATATATAATATCAGATAATGAAGATATCAAATATGTAAGTATATATTTAATATTATAAATTAAAAAATACTTTTATTGTTTTATACTACTATTAACCAAACAAAATATTCGTATTTACGTCAGTAACATACACTTAAAGTTAAGTAAATTATTTTACTGGATATGGCTTCTAGAATGTTACATACTTACACAACGTTACTATCAGGTTCCTACGTAGCCTATCAAGGGATGCTGAGTTGGGAAAGTATTAAATAACCGGATGCTCATAATACATCCTAATACAGTGTTTATAAGTATCGGGGATCAAAGTTACACATCGACCTATGACCACACTCCACAAAGGGTCAGTATAGGAAAATTGTGGTAATTACCATACAAACCGGTTCATCACTGTTAAGAAAATGACCAGAATTTGATAACAGAACCTATTTTGATATTTTTATTCAAATATTATTATTATTACAAATTACCTGTTTACACCATTCAACTTTTTACTTACAGCGTTGGAATTATTATCTCATATTTACTTTGTAAGCTAAGGGTTTGCTGTCACAATGAACATTTGTTTTTAATATTCATTTATAATTATGTCTATTTTCTTATAGTTTGAATTATGAAAATGGTTTTGAAATCTTTAATAAAGTTTTATTGTATTATTTTGATAATAATATATATATATATAATAAGAACAAATTTAATAATGTTATAAAATTCTCCAAAAACATTATTGCTTATCCATTGATTTTATTAAGGAAAAAGTGTTCTTTATTAATTTATATTAATTAATTTATAATAGTAACAATCTGTAAATAGAAAATTTACACAATAATATTGACATTTTATAAAATAGATTATGCACTCTTCTAATAACATAGAACAACAAATGTTCTCACTATTTCACTTCTTGTAATGATGTCCCCATCTACGAAGAAGAGTGCACATTTCGTAGTTGCATTTGTTTATATCAGTCCCAAGGTTACAGTTAAATACTTCAGCTTGTGGTAATGGAATTTGGCGTAAAGCTCCTTCATTTGAAAATGACTCCCTTTCAATTTATGTACGTCTAATTTTGAAATTTTACTTCCAACACAATGTGGTTGGTGGCCTTAGGAATCTTAGGAGTGGTATCCCCTCGGAATTTGTAATAACTGAACTGTTTCTATCTATTATAAATTTATAAATTTTATAATAGATAAATAAATAAAATTATAATAAAACATTAAAGCAAACGATAATGTTTGCTTGAAACAAGTCCTATGTAAAAGTTATATATAGTTTTAATTTAATATACATTTTATAAAAAAAGTAAAGAAATATTCACATAAAAAAACATTCAAACAATTGAGAAATAAACACATTGTTATTTTTAATTTAAGGAAAACTATAGAAAAAAGAATTAAATAAAGATGGATTTGTTCTTAATACAAACAAAAATAACTAAATGGTGGTAAAATAGATAGTAAAAATAGGACCCAGACAACTGAAACAATTCTTGATTACCGAAAGTAGAAAAAAACTTATAAAAAAAGACCATTTATAAAAATATGTCCAAACCTTTAGCCCTTGGCTGTCATTGTGTATTGTATCAGCAGGAGAAGGACGTGTCGTTTGTAACCTTCATCCTCCAGGTGTTGATGTTGAGCGGGCGTAAGCAGAGTGTTTGTTTGTTCAGGAATGGCGATTGTTGTATCAGGTCCCAGAAACTCAAACACGGGAGTCTGATGTTCCAAGCTGGTCCAGCAATCTGGAATTTTATAATAATAAACAAAATCGGAACCCTCAGCTGGCTTTCGTCAAAAATATTTGTAAGATCCAGTTAGACGTCGTAGTGGTTGAAAGTTAATAGTTCTTCTATTTAACAATAGGAAACAAAGGCATAGTTATTACAATAACTGCATTTTGTATGTTTAAATACTAAGTAATTTAATTGAATGATTTTTATTGATAAGGAGAGAATAAAAAAATGCCTTAACTGTCAAATACGTTCGTGATTACAATTGCAAAAATAGTATATAAATGAACTTCACACAACACAAATATATTAGAATATAAGGACAACATGCACAAATATACTACAATACAAGTACAAAATGCACAAATATATCGCAATACAAGTACAAAATGAACAAATATATCACAATACAAGCACACAAATAATACTATATAATATGAGTACAAAGTTTACAAATACTATTGTTCATTGATTTCGGCAAACAACGTTTACCATCCTCAGACCAGATGGATTCACAAAAGATTGTACTATATTTGTGTTGTGTGACGTTTACTTGTACTGTACATGTTCCAACACGTTTTAAATGACAAATACTCGTTTGTGATTGATATAAAGGGCATACATTAATATATTTCTTAAAATGAGACTTTTTGTCACGTGAAATATCATTTCCCGTCATTTCAGAAGTTCTATAATAATTCTTAGAAAGAAATAGAGGTTATTGTTCCAATAAATAAAGGCTATAGACTTCCTTATGGTTAAAAATGGCCCAAATATACTCTGCTTAGTCTACCATCCTTCAGTAACTTACAAAATAACATTGTTGATACTCTTAAACTTATGAATACTTTTAATTAATTAATTTTTAAAACTATATTTTGCTCTCTTGATTTACATAATTAACTATAGCAAAATATTCCATAAAGAATATAATATAAATTAAGTTGTTGTACATATATAATTTTATTTTCAGAATTATAAACAAATTATAACCATTTGATGACATTCTTAATGTATTATGTGGATTCATTGTTTTCGACGTCCGATTTTATTTTTAGTTAATTTCCATTGTTGGATTCATTTAAAACAGAACTAATTTATTAGTACTCTTCAGTACAGGCTTTTTATTAATTTAAATGACCGTGTATCATTATATAAAGTGGATAAGTGGAAGTATCCACTTAAAATATTTAAATGTTTGTTTCACATTTTATTTATATTCATTAAGTAGTATGTAAAAAATAATTTTCTTAAATAATTGGTCCTAATTGAAATAGCTTGATCAGTAACTATTTTTTTAAGGATCGGTCTAAGTGTTATCTATAACGTTCATTGTACTTTCACCATAATGTAAATATATACTTTGATTCATAGTAATATTTAAAAAATCACATTCTCTGTAAGCTACTAAGGAAAGCAACTAAAAAATATTGTCAGGAGAAAATATTGTTAGGGACAATAAAGCAATCACAACTATTTGTTGAAAGAGGATACTATTGTTAGGGACAATAAAGCAATCACAACTATTTTTTGAAAGAGGATACTATTGTTAGGGACAATAAAGCAATCACAACTATTTGTTGAAAGAGGAAAATATTGTTAAGGACAATAAAGCAATCACAACTATTTGTTGAAAGAGGAAAATATTGTTACGGACAATAAAGCAATCACAACTATTTGTTGAAAGAGGAAAATATTGTTAGGGACAATAAAGCAATCACAACCCTTTGTTAAGAGAGGAAAATATTGTTAGGGACAATAAAGCAATCACAACTATTTGTTGAAAGAGGAAAATATAGTTAGAGACAATAAAGCAATCACAACTATTTGTTGAAAGAGGAAAATATTGTTAGGGACAATAAAGCAATCACAACTCTTTGTTAAGAGAGGAAAATATTGTTAGGGACAATAAAGCAATCACAACTATTTGTTGAAAGAGGAAAATATAGTTAGAGACAATAAAGCAATCTCAACTATTTGTTGAAAGAGGAAAATATTGTTAGGGACAATAAAGCAATTACAACTCTTTGTTAAGAGAGGAAAATATTGTTAGGGACAATAAAGCAATCACAACTATTTGTTGAAAGAGGAAAATATAGTTAGAGACAATAAAGCAATCACAACTATTTTTTGAAAGAGGAAAATATTGTTAGGGACAATAAAGCAATCACAACTATTTGTTAAAAGAGGAAAATTTTGTTAGGGACAATAAAGCAATCACAACTATTTGTTGAAAGAAGAAAATATAGTTAGGGACAATAAAGTAATCACAACTATTTGTTGAAAGAGGAAAATATTGTTAGGGACAATAAAGCAATCACAGCTATTTGTTGAAAGAGGAAAATATTGTTAGGTACATTAAAGCAATCACAACTATTTGTTAAAAGAGGAAGATATAGTAAGGGACAGTAAAGCAATCACAACTATTTTTTGAAAGAGGAAAATATTGTTAGGGACAATAAAGCAATCACAACTATTTGTTAAAAGAGGAAAATATTGTTAGGGACAATAAAACAATCACAGCTATTTGTTGAAAGAGGAAATATAGTTAGGGACAGTAAAGCAATCACAACTATTTGTTGAAAGAGGAAAATATTGTTGTTAGGGACAATAAAGTAAATACAACTATTTGTTGAAAGAGGAAAATATAGTTGTTAGGGACAATAAAGTAATCACAACTATTTGTTTAAAGAGGAAAATATAGTTAGAGACAATAAAGCAATCACAACTATTTGTTGAAAGAGGAAAATATTGTTAGGGACAGTAAAACAATCACAACTATTTGTTAAAAGAGAAAAATATAGTTAGGGACAATAAAGCAATCACAACTATTTGTTGAAAGAGGAAAATATAGTTAGGGACAGTAAAGCAATCACAACTATTTTTTGAAAGAGGAAAATATTGTTAGGGACAGTAAAACAATCACAACTATTGTTAAAAGAGGAAAATATTGTTAGGGACAATAAAGCAATCACAACTAAATGTTGAAAGAGGAAAATATTGTTAGGGACAATAAAGCAATCACAACTATTTGTTGAAAGAGGAAAATATTGTTAGGGACAATAAAGCAATCACAACTATTTGTTGAAAGAGGAAAATCATCGTAATATTGTATATTAACTCAGTTTCATTCCACCAACTGATTTGAAATTGCATTCATATCAAGTTTATTCTACCTTTTTGCTTTTGTTTTAATATACTGTTTCCACAAATTACGTTGGTAATATTAACTATCTGAAACGGAGAACTCCAGAATAATGTAAAGGGAAAGTACAATACGTAAGCCTAATAAAGCACTTTATAAAATTTGCATTTTCATTTATAGATACTTGGATATTATGGATTTATTTAACTCCTGAATTGGGTAAGGATCAGAATTTTGAGCACCAGAACACTTTGGTGAAGTCCATTTAAAAATTAACAAAACTATGGCATGAGAATAATACACAAGCTTACACGTGTGGCGGTACTTATATTACGAAGATTAACAAAACTACGGCATGAGAATAATACACAAGTTTACACGTGTGGTGGTATTTATATTATGAACCTTAACAAAACCTCATTATTGCCATAGCATGAGAATAATACACAAGTTTACACGTGTGGTAGTATTTATATTATGAACCTTAACAAAACTATGGCATGAGAATAATACACAAGTTTACACGTGTGGTGGTATTTATATTATGAACCTTAACAAAACTACGGCATGAGAATAATACACAAGTTTACACGTGTGGTGGTATTTATATTATGAACCTTAACAAAACTACGGCATGAGAATAATACACAAGTTTACACGTGTGGTGGTATTTATATTATGAACCTTAACAAAACTACGGCATGAGAATAATACACAAGTTTACACGTGTGGTGGTATTTATATTATGAACCTTAACAAAACTACGGCATGAGAATAATACACAAGTTTACACGTGTGGTGGTATTTATATTATGAACCTTAACAAAACTACGGCATGAGAATAATACACAAGTTTACACGTGTGGTGGTATTTATATTATGAACCTTAACAAAACTACGGCATGAGAATAATACACAAGTTTACACGTGTGGTGGTATTTATATTATGAACCTTAACAAAACTACGGCATGAGAATAATACACAAGTTTACACGTGTGGTGGTATTTATATTATGAACCTTAACAAAACTACGGCATGAGAATAATACACAAGTTTACACGTGTGGTGGTATTTATATTATGAACCTTAACAAAACTACGGCATGAGAATAATACACAAGTTTACACGTGTGGTGGTATTTATATTATGAACCTTAACAAAACTACGGCATGAGAATAATACAAGTTTACACATGTGGTGGTATTTATATTATGAACCTTAACAAAACTACGGCATGAGAATAATACACAAGTTTACACGTGTGGTAGTATTTATATTACGAACATTAACAAAAACTATGGCATGAGAATAATACACAAGATTACACGTGTGGTGGTATTTATATTAGGAACATTAACAAAACTACGGCATGAGAATAATACACAAGTTTACACGTGTGGTGGTATTTATATTACAAACATTAACAAAACTATGGCATGAGAATAATACATAAGTTTACACGTGTGGTAGTATTTATATTACAAACATTAACAAAACTATGGCATGAGAATAATATACAAGTTTACACGTGTGGTGGTATTTATTTTACGAAAACTAACAATACACATTGTAAAGCCGAATTGAGACAGGAATCAAAACTACAATTGGTGAATAACGAATACTGAAACCAATTATAAATTAGATAGTTGGTTAAAACCTGCTTGATAAGCTAAAGGTTCTTAGTTGATCACAATCAGCCCTATCAAATTTTGAGAGGGATCAGCAATATGTGCAGGATATTCATTTGTCATTGGGCTATGAATTATTGACATTTTTTAGGAGTAGTTGGCCTTAGTTTGTAACAATGACTACATCCGTACATCTACACTCAACAACCTCATTCCAAAACAATAGTCACCCAAATCTTGATGATCACGTCTTAAGAGTATACAAATACGCAGACTCAAATGATGGCAAATCTAAATAATCTCTGAACTATCAAAACCGATATTAGTAGAAGGAAATTTAATACCAAAATTCCCGTTAAATTTTGGGGTGTTTTTAATTATTTATCTAGAAAACTGAAATATCAAAAGCATTATAGCGTGAATAATAATTATATATAAAACACATATTCCACAACTAAGGATAAAAAAATCATAAACCTGTGATAGTGACAAAAAGGTTTACTCCCAAGGACTTGGACCTATTGTAACATTAAATAATGTTAAACAATCAGGACTTGCTGAAAATATCCTAAACTGATTGCTTGATTTTTACATAATCAGGTATTTTTCTACAACGTGAAACAACTCAATTTTTTCATAACGAAGGTCCCACAAGTATAGCTACTTAAGTATCAATTTGGTTGAGCATCAATAATTAAGACTTATAAGTCTTAAACGTTTTTGGGAGAGTATGTGTTACGAGTAGCTGTTGAACGCGGCGGGTGGTAAGATCTTTCTCGTGGCCAACAACCGATCTTGGCCATTGCCCAGCTGGATGATCGGTTTATAGCAGCCTCTGTGACCTTATAGAATCCTGAAGGTCAACACTTAAAATGAGTTAGTGTGGACTATCAAATAAAATCCAATTGTAAATTCACATTATAAAATCCACACCAATTAAAATGTTACTGTCACATTTGGTATTGCATTGTAAATCACATAGATATTTTTAATTACATTACAGTCAGATCAGACAAGTGGCACACACAAATAAATCCACAGATACACTGTAAAATAAAAATTATGATTGTAAAACGTACAGTGTTCACGTAAGAAAAATGTAAAAAACATCTTTGGATCCTCTTTTATTATCTTTAAGAATGGAGTTCCGATACATTTAATATTAAATTCACCAGCTTAGTAATTTTTTTTAATTCAATACATTACCATGGTAGGATAAAAAACAGCTTAATTTCAAGATATGTTGTTTACTTAAAAGTATATAGTTCCCTTTCTAAAATAAATTTCTTTAAAATATACTAAAAAATGATTATCATAGAAATATGAATTTACCTAGTTAAAGTGCTTACTGTAAGTACACGTGCATATTTATTTAACTCCTCAGTTTGACCAAGCAGTACAGAAAGACTTAAGTAGCAAACAATGTTTAGTTACTCTATTGATCATTATAGTTCCAAATGTTGGATCCGCCGCATTGGTGGTTATTTAGCTAGCTAAATCTTCTTTTTGTTTTCTCCCCAAAATATATATCGGCCTACGTGAATAAAAAAATATGCTCTTTGGAAGTAATTAGAAATAAAATATTCAGTTGTATATTTCCGTATTCATAGAAACCACAACAATATGTAAATATTAAAATTCCATTTGAAAGTAATCCGTATGCTTGTATTTTCTTAGCTTGTCTATGCTGTTCGCCCTGGTTACTCTCTTCGTAGTCCTGTTGGTAGGGGTTACTTGCTACTGGTTATTCAGAGAAGGTCTAGCGTCCTTGGGAATCCTCAGCGTCTTGGAGTACATATTTCCTTCTTACCCTACGGAGATGCAGAGCACAATGACGGACGTGACGTCCACTGCCATTCCTCCAGGACCTCGCGGCAGCAAGAGCACCCCTCCACCCTCGTACGACTCGCTATTTCCTTATAAAGCAGAAGTGTTGTAAGACTAACTGACCATTCCATTGTTGTGTTCTTATAACTGACGGTTGCTGGGAAACCAAATTCATAGACTCTAATGTTTTTGTACCTTATACATGTGAAAATAAAATGATTATTCAACAACCTATTTGTTTAAGTATGCAAAAAAATACTATAGACTTCGTAGATATACGTAAAAATCAAACAGAGATAATAGCATTTTAATTTCTTCATTAAAATCTAGGAATTAGCCAATAACCAGTTTTTAGAAACATACTGGATATACAAACAAATGTTAAAAGAAAACATATCAGGTTTATTTAAGCCTCTAAATGACTAATAACTCGTATATGTATTACACTTGAATCATACAGATAACTGCACATTCTTATTTATTAGTTCGGTTGCAACATATTTAGTAGCTCTCCAAATTGTCTTCAGAGGCTGGTAAAATTGAAACGTTCTAAGTGGGAATCAAACAATAGTTTGCACCGTGAAGCCATTTCGCATCAAACACAACAATATGTGAGCTGGCCTTTGGATACTTCATATTCGTCACTCAGTTTCGTATATTTATGGGCTAGAAAATGCGATGTTAAATAATAAATAAAATCTTAGGTAATTACATTTTATTGAATTAGGTTTATACAATTAGGCCTACATTAGGTTGAAAAAAATATTGTTTCTGTTCTTAAGATTTTTCTAGTGTGATCACATTCTTCCGGCAAACGTTTTTTTTTCTGCCGACCATTTTGGTTTATTACTTTTTGTTATGGTTTGTTTGTTCTGGTAGTGAATCCCAACTATTGATTTTTTCTGTACATATTTCGGTCAATAAATCTCTCTGTTATTGTAATGTTTTCAGGTATTTCTGTAAACTCTGTCATCTTTGTTGTTGGCTTTTTCAGTTCAACGAGGTATTCCACTATTTTTCAAGTAAGTCCAAATTCAGTTATCTTTGGATGTGCCATACAATTTTAATTGTTTGACTCAACGTACTGATTCAACGTTTGTATAAGTCTTATATTCTTCGAGGGCTTAGAACCTTTAGGATAATTTTTATTTTTTATGCTATCTAAATCACCCTTTTTGTTGAAGGACAAAGTTTTACTGGCATTTAAAATTGGTAATTTTATATTTTCTCACTATAATGGTGATAGTCGGCACTGATGGCTCAGTTCTGTAACTCAGCTACTTGTGACAAAGTGTTTTGTAGATTTTCGTCGATAGGTTCTATGCTCGGACCTCTTAATACCAACATGGCGTCCATTAATGGTTGCCATCGATGTGGACACTACTAGAGAAGTCTTGGGTGTCCATGTTGGATGGTAGTTAAGTCTCAGATGTTTTATAGGGAAGAGAACTGAGTGTCAGTCAGGCTTGTCAGTTTGCTGAAAATAAGACCACACTACGTGGTTCGGCTTCCACGTGAAGCTGAAGGTCCCTTAGTTGTCCTGGCTATTAGGCTATTGATAAATAGCTCTTACGGAGGAACAGTAGACCTTAGTTGGTAACAATGACTACACTAGTTCATTTACATTCATCACACTCATTTGCCCCTCATATTCGCCCATATCTTGACGATCAGCGTCTTACTAATGAATAATAATAATGAATAATTCTCAGACATGTTGTTTAGATATGAATGGAAGACATTTATCCCTTCATTCCGTAATTATTACGGAGAGAGTTGGCATCAGCCAGTGTCACCTGGCGAGACGGTGTTTGCTCAGATCACACAAGTGAGTCGTCAGACACCCCGACAACCAGTCGGAAATCCTAATTTGAATGTAGGTAATGGTATTATTACCATGCAGACAGAATGCTCACCGTCTGCGGAACCTTTCATTACGGAATTACAGTCTGTGAGGAATGCTGGAGACCACCATGAAGTGCCCTTAGAAATCATCGACCTTCAATTGATGCATTTTGTCTTATTGGAGCTGAAAGTTAGAAAAATAGGCCTACTATACCGTAGTGTTCGGATTCCACGATAATGTTTAAGCTTTAATAGCATAGCGAATATTTATTGATCATTTTAATAACCAACCATATTAAGTACTTAAATAACCAAGTTGCAAAATGTTTCTTACATAGGTATGTTTTGGATTTCACTACGTCAATATTTTATGTATTTACATTTTTTATTTATTTTTATTTTAATCAACCAAAATCAATCAAATTCGAGGATTTAGAGAAAGCAGACTTTCATTGTTTTCTTGGTTCATAAAATGTGATGTCCTAAGCAAAGCTCAACATAAGATTTCTTTTGAAGTAGTCTACCGAATTGAAATAGATATTTTATACAAATCAAATAGTTCTTTTTTATGTTTTCTTTAAATATAAATACACTGCACTCTGTAAAAATACTAAATGGTTTTTTTATTTATTTTAAATAGATTATCACAATTTTCATAATATCAAATACCTTACATCCCAAATGTTTAATCTGGTATAATTACGACTTAATGTTGAAAAATTGTTTAACAAATTTGTAAAAATTTTACAGATTTGACAAAACTGTTTATTTCTTTTTTAAGTTGCAATTTTGAAGTTCATATAGATTTTGTTATAAAATTGTTTCACCTAATCTACTTGGATGAGCAATCAACAAAAGTATAATTATTGTTAATATTATTATTTTGTTTTAAAATGCGCAATAAAAACATTATAACTGCACAAATATATGAAATCTATAAATAACTCTTTTAACCAACGGATTATGTAATACATTATAAAATACTTCTTTTAATGACATAAAAAATGTATATTTAAAAACACAAATCTTCCAATTAATATTTAAAAAGTATAATTTAATTCGCGAACTTGGATTAGAGCCAACGGATTCCTTTCCTCATGTATCTATCATCTTATTAATCTAAAAGCCTACTCTAACCCTTCACTATTGACTTCTTCTAAAGGAAGTCACCTCACCGATTTGTTTCACTGCTTGATTTCGTACCATGTTCTTTCAATTTAAATACAACATATTTCGGTTATGTCCAGTTTTATTTCTATATGCCATTATGTTAAGTTTAGCTATAATGTTTAGTGTTTGTGATTTTGTATGTTTAACTTTAAGGTATTTTCCTATCAATACTGATCACTATAGTACTTAATTTGTTTTCATAGTTTGTTCTTTTTTCCATTAGTGGGTAGGGTTTTCCGTTTTCTTTTTTTAGAGCTTCTCATAAGTTTACTATACTTACTGTATCGTGCGTGTTTTATTTTGATTTTGACATTAAATTACAGGTTAGAGTCAAATAAGTATATTTACTAACGCTTGAAATCTAAATTTGTTTTAATTGCTGTTTAGTTTAGTAAAAAGTTAAAATAACAAATGTATTCAATATAGGTTCTAGTGCGGGTGATATGATAGCTTATTAATTATTTTTTAATAATAAACAAACGAGACAATAATGGGGCTAGCGTGAGGGGCGGCAGATCCTCTGAACTCTGAAGAGGCGACTGTAACTAATTCCCCCGTTCCGCCCAAGGTGACTTTCACCTAAACAAACAAGCGTTCCGTTCCGACGTTCCGTTCTGGTGTGCGCAGTGTCAACATGTCCCCGGCACCACCAAACATTACATTTTTTGTCGGCTTTCCAACAATACACTCCATTAACGCCCTCAGTCCCTAGACCGACCGCCGGGTGGCCTACCCCGCAGTTCCTAACCTCAAAACACTCAATTATAATAGGAGTATATTTATTTCTCTGACAAAAAACATTCTCCCTTTCAGCCACCTCTTTTTCCTGAACGAGCTGAATTTGGAACTAACTTGTAAAACGAGAGAACCTGTGTGCTTTAAACTGTATATTGTAATAAAACTTATATTAATGAACTAGGATCCTATCCGTTAATCCACTACCACAATTATAACTCATGTTCACCTATCATAACCAAACCAAACCTAACATAACATAACTAAACCTAACATAACCTAACCTAACCATTAGCGGAAAAGGTCCATGAACGAATATTTTTTATACATTGATGTAATGTATCACGGTAATAAATAAATATCTAACCGTTTGAGAAGTGTTTTCTCGAACAAGATTTTCACAACATGACTGAATATTAATGTCACATTTAAAATATTTTGTGTGGTTTCAGCCAGATATACGTAAGCATAGAGTATAATTTGGTATAGACCACAGGAATATACGTATTAAGAAATTTAATATCTATATTCCGAATCTCAGCTGCATCGGAGGCATGTTCAACAAATGTTACTCCAAGTACCAGAAAAACAAAAAAAGCATAACGTTAAAGTTACAGAGCCTTTGTTATTAAGTATAAACAAAAGAGCGTTAATCGTGAAAAAAACAAAACGATTAAATCAATTTTCGAGCCTTATAACTGTAAAACTTATATTCTGTAGAGTTTTAAGTTTATGGTCTCCAAATTAATGAGACAAAAGCATTGTATTAAATCGTGTAACATTATTATAATGAACTTATATATAACAAAATTCACACATACCTTACAGAGATATTTAGGGAGAGTTGAGAGTGTGACGTAGCGGTAGGCCGATTCACAGGCGTTCACATGTTGCTGTAGTGATGAACTGCTTTTATGGGACTGTAAGTTCATCTTATTCAACACTTAACAAAATCGTTTATTTTGTCAAAATAACACAGTCCCTTAACGTGGTTTTTTTTTATCGGAGATACAAATATATACAGTACTTTTCCTAAAACAATCCATTTCGGCAACCTTTGGCATCACCATATCAATCGGTGCCTTGATGTTTAGCCAATACATTGTAATACAAATTAACACACTAATTTTTTATAACTACGAATAACTTGTCCAGTTTGTCCTTTGCCACACCAAATATTGTACAGAGTGGAAAAAATATGGAAACGCTTTCACAACAACGTTATTTCTTTCCATAGATAATTTGATAATTTAATTTTTTTTTTCAATAATTTAGTTCCATAAAGTATAAATTTTGTTATGAATAATATAATTAAAACTGTTAATAGTGGAGAAATAATATTGTTCAAATTAGTTACTTTGAAATTCGAATGACCGCTACTCTGGAAAGGATAAACCTTTCGAAGTCCAGTTTGTAGCAATTAATTTCTCTTGAATATATTTCATTTGATAGCAAATGACCTAGGATTACGTTGAAGATTTTCGTTCAATTCCTCGCTGGCCGCCCCCCTGAAAAGATGAAATGTCGCTATAAAGTATGTTCTTTGTAATCATGTCCTTGTACAAGATTTCACTTTTACAAGTGAAGTCATACAACAGTTATGAAAGCATTTCCATTTTTTCCACCCTATAAACATATTTAAAAGTGAAAGGATAAACCGTCTTATTAAACTATTTACAGAATAATAATTACACCAACTTATAATAAAACTAAAATAATTACTGTATAAAAAAATAATGCCATCACACACAGCACCAATCGAAAAATGTTCCATGATAGAAGACAGAATGTATGAGCAGACTAACTAGGGATGCGAATTCATCAGTCTTGTTGTAAATCAAGGGTCTACGTAGACACCATTTTCTTTTGGACAGCGCCCTCAAGGCAAGAACAGTCTCGAGATTCACTCTCAACTCTCACTGAACAGCTTATAGTCTTCTTACTAGAAGAATAGGTGTCATCTAGGTTGAGATAGTATTCATTTTGACATCCTCTGTTAGATTTTTGTTACTTACTTGCTAACTACTGCCTCAAGCTATTGATAGGTGGGTTAGTACTAACAATTCAGTATAGTAGTGATATAATTTTAGAAAGAAGAACTGTGCATTGTTGGTCTCAACACCCAAACATCCTTAAAACGTAAATTGTGATATCTTATTCCATCTGCTATTATGATTTTCCCAACGACTCTTACAAGATCACAAAGTGGTAATACGTTGTCAGCAAACTGAATCTTGGCATCACGTCCGAATAGATCTGATAAACGAGGTAATCTGACTGCTGTTCCCGAAATAACTTCTGTTACATGTTTTTCTCTGTCTCGACTTAAATATTCTTTTAACGTCATACTGTAATAGGCTAATGACGTGTTAATGTTTCCTATATTTCAACCATTTCATACTAGTTAGATAACTGAAGAATATTTTATCTGTATTGTAAATGACAAGTGTAAATAGTTTATTGATATTTATATTTTATTTATATGTATATATCAATTATTTCTTATATAATTATATATTAACAATAAACATGAATTGTAAGACGTAGAATAAACTAGTTAAGCAACGCCAGCGGAAGCACTTATCAAGAACTGTTTATTCCTAACAAATAAGAATACGTGCCGCTGTGCCGTCCAGCAAACTGTACCATGTACTATTTACTTGTACTATGATTTTGTTGATTTTTCCACTGTAACGGGTGATTCCTAATGAGCTTTTCGTTCTCCAAGCAAGAGCAGTCTATCATGAACTCCCGAGTAGCTTAAATCGCGCTCTCGTAATCTCACATCTTATTCTATTTCAATTTCTATTTCTGTTCCAAGTCTTAATTACTATTTCCATTTATACAACTATTAATTCTAAAGTTACTATTTCTATTAATTACTATATTAGGAATCACTCGACTATAATTATTCGAACTGTGTGTGTTATTATTTGAACAATACACGAACTTACATTCTACTTCAAGAGTTTTATTTCATAATTTGTGCAACCCAAGTACCGGCCCGTAACATATTATTGGTGGCAGCGTTTGGGATACTGACAATTGACTGGTGCTAGTATTTGGACTTGTGCAATCGACTTCATGAACTTCAACATCGTTTCCATTCTTGAGGGAGAAGATCAAGATCCAGCTTCTACTACCAATCCAGAGGGATAAATATTTCTACCCGACTTCATGTGTTCCTAACAAAGATGGTTTCAGTAGTCATGATCTTCATTGTGTGGACAGTGCTTTTTGAAATTGTGCCATGTGAACTGTGAGTTATATATATAGTATATATATATTTAAGTCAAAACACACAAACCTTTAAAAACTTTTAATTAATTATAAAAAAATTTTTATAATAGTAATAATAATATAAAAAAAAAAAAATGGCTTCTCCATCTCAAACTAATGAGACTCAAATAACTTCTCAAAATCAAAATGTAGAAAAAATACCACAATCAGACTCTATAAAAATAGAATTGCTAGTAAACATGATTCCTAAGTTTGATGGCAACAAATTAAATTTTTATGATTACATAGATAATTGTGATCTAGCCATGTCTCTAGTTAGCCCTATTAATAAACAAACATTATTAACCTTTATAAAAAGTAAACTAGTAGGGAACGCTAGGACTAACAGCAGAAACAGAGAATTTGAGTCTTGGGAAGATCTTAGATTCTACTTAGTCGACACTTACTCAGAAAAAAGATCACATGCCCAGTGGCAGTTAGAAATGAGCCTTTGCAAACAAGAACGTAACGAATCTGTTACATCTTATGCTAACAGACTAGAAAATTGCTTAGTTAGACTTACTAATAGTCTCGATCCTAGTCTTCCAGTAACTGCACGTAGTGCTAACGTCAACTTGCTACGTAGTCAGGCTCTAGCAATATTCTTAATTGGATTAAATAAAGAGCTAAATATTGTTGTCAAGTCTCAAAAACCCTCGACATTAGAAGACGCTATTAGTCTTGCAGTAGCAGAGGAGAAAGAACAACTAGCTAGACGTGAAATGGACAGACATTCTTATTCAAATATACCTCAAGCACACTCTAATTTTAACAGATTTCCTAAACCCCATAGACAAAACTACAATTTCAGACCTAATTATTACCAGAATACAAATTTTACACAAAAACCTCAGCCTAAAATATTTACTTCACACTCAATGACTAGTACTCCAACCAGTAAATTTCACAATAGATCTCAACAATTTCAACAACAAAACGTGAAACAATGTAGATACTGTAAGCACTTTGGTCATACCATAGAAGAGTGTAGAAAACGACAGTATAACAACTCTTTTAAACAACAAACCATATCACCAACTCAACATCAACAAGGTAGCAACCATGGGACACCAAAACCTAATCAAGAGAGAAACAACCACATGAGAGATAGTTCAAAAAACATGTAATTCTCCCAGTTGACTGCCGAACTGTGGGGGTTACTTCTATTAAAAAAGGCAGACCCGAAACTGAAAATACTATTCCACATGATAAAAGTGTTTTAATGAACTTAACTAACTCTAGCATTAACATGAGTTCTGACTCTGAAAGCAATACAAACTCTGATACAGATAGTGAAAATGAAATAATTGTCACTAAACCAACCCCTAATCATGAACAAGTAAATAAAAATGAAACTATATATTTCTCTAATATATACGCATGTTCTGGAAACTCTGATGAGCCAGTTTTAATAAATTTACCAGTTGAACAACATAACTGTATAATAAATATGTCACTAATGATTGATACAGGAAGTTCTATATCAGCAATTAAAAGTTCTAAATTACCAATTCAAGATACATTAAATACAGACAATATTATTACTCTTGTAGGAATTTCCAAACAGTCAATACGAACTCTTGGGACGTGTAATTTAAAAATACACATAAATGACACCGTAATAAATCAAACATTCCATGTCTTAGGAGAGGATGCTAATCTAGAACCTGATGGAATAATTGGAAATGACTTTCTAAGATCTCATAAAGGAGAAATCAAGTTTAAAGACAATACTTTAACCATTACAGGACATAAAATCCCTTTAACACCTCTTAACCATGAAACCTCAAACCATGTCTTAACTTTACAACCTAGAACAGAAACTGTAATTAAGGTTCAAATAAAAAATCCTGAATTAAAAGAAGGAATTATTTCAAAACATAACATTAAAAAGGGAGTTTATCTTGCATCTTCATTAGTTAAAGTCAACTCAGAATCACAAGCAATCACTACCATTCTTAATACAACGGATGAAATCACTGAGATAAAAAATATTCAGGTTACCTTACAACCGATACAACAAACTTCCAACTTCAATTCACAAAAACATTGTCTCACTAATCGAATATCAAACACATCAAACAACGATGCATATAATCTTGAAAGAAACCAACAACTTGAAAAACGGTTACGACTTGAACATTTATCAACAGAAGAACGAGAATCACTTCTAAAAATCTGTAGGGAATATAATTCAATATTTCAACTAGAAGATGACATCTTACCTGAAACAACACTAATCGAACATAACATAAAAACAACCTCAGAAACACCCATTGCTTCAAAAACATACCGTTATCCACAAATCCACAAAGATGAGGTCCATAGACAAATCAATGAAATGCTTAAACAAGGTATCATTTCACATTCCACATCACCCTGGTCAGCTCCTATTTGGGTTGTTCCAAAGAAAAAAGACGCATCAGGAAAAACAAAATGGAGAGTAGTGATAGATTACAGAAAGTTAAACTCTATAACTATTCAAGATTCCTTTCCATTACCAAATATTACAGATATACTTGATCAGTTAGGCAATTCAAGATACTTTAGTTGCCTTGATTGCTACTCAGGGTTTCACAGTGTAAAGATGAATGAAAATGACGCTCCCAAAACAGCTTTTTCGACAGACATAGGGCATTACCAATTTAACAGAATGCCATTCGGGTTAAAAAATGCTCCCGCAACTTATCAAAGACTAATGAATGTCGTTTTGTCAGGATTACAAGGTACCAGATGCTTTGTTTATATGGATGATATTGTAGTGTACGGATCAAATCTTCAAAATCACAATGACAAACTAAAAGACGTTTTTGATCGCCTTAAATCAAGTAACCTTAAACTTCAACCTGATAAATGCGAATTCTTGAGCAAAGAAATCGTATTTCTTGGCCACATCATTACAGAACATGGTGTGAAGCCAAACCCTGAAAAAATTAAAGCAATAAAAGAATATCCTATACCAAAGAACCTAAAAGAAATTCAGGCTTTCCTTGGCCTAGCAAACTATTATAGAAGGTTTATAAAAGACTTTGCCATAATAGCAAAACCTTTAACTGAACTGACAAGAAAAAATACTCCTTTTAACTGGTCAGAAACACAACAGGATGCATTTGAAACGCTAAAGAACAAACTAAGTACTGAACCAATTCTCCAATATCCGGACTTCAACCAACCTTTTACCCTTACTACTGACGCTTCTAATTACGCAATATCTGGGATATTATCTCAAGGTGATATTAAAAAAGATTTGCCAGTTTCATTCGCCTCAAGAACATTAAACAAAGCTGAGAAGAATTATTCAACAATTGAAAAAGAATTGTTAGCTATAGTTTGGTCTGTTAGATACTTTAGACCTTATTTATATGGTAAACAATTTACCATAGTCACAGATCATAAACCATTGATTTACCTTTTTAATGTGAAAGATCCCGGATCAAGACTCATTCGATGGAGGTTAAAACTAGAGGAATATGATTTTACCATTAAACATAAGTCAGGCAAATACAATACAAATGCAGACGCATTAAGTAGAGCAATAAATACCGAACCAGATATAAACACTAAGTTATCAAAAAAGGAAATATTGGTTATAAACAAACCATACAATGAAACAATTCCCACTTACAATGACTTCTTGAAAGATTTAAACATCAAGATTATATTAAACCCTAACTTAACTGAAACACAAGACTCTCTTCTTACAACAAAGAACAATATTATAGTACCAATTTCAGAAGATTATCACCAGACACCTAGTAAACTACTTGAAAACATTTATGAGAAGACAGGTCACAGAATAGAATTAGAAAATGCCAAATTAAAACATAAAGACGTCATGTGTTTACCTCACAACGACAGAACTATTGTATACATTACATTAAAGAAAAAATTAAATAATACAATTGAATATCCTGATTTATTTGAAATCTTCATTACAGTAAAAGAAGTTCTAATAAAACAAAAAATAAGTTCAATAGCTATACCTAAGCTAGGTAAACAAGAAGGACTTTTTTGGCCTAAAGTTAGATCTATGCTAAGATATATTTTTAAAGATATTAAGCTTAATATCATGATCCACTATCATTATAACATAACACCCCAATCAGATGAAATTATCAAAATACTAGAAGAAAATCATGCAACACCTCACAGTGGACATTTTGGATTTCACAAAACATATGCTAAAATTAAAAGTAACTACTATTGGCCTTCGATGAAAAGTGACACAAAGCGATTTATTCAACAATGTTCATCATGTCAAGAAAATAAATTAATAAGAAGAAAACAAAAAGAACCTATGATAATTACTGACACATCAGAAGAACCATTTCATAAAATTGCACTTGACATTGTAGGACCCCTTCCACTGACAGAATCAGGAAACAAATATTTACTTACACTACAAGATAATTTAACAAAGTTTGCACAAGCTTACCCGATTCCTAATCAAGAAGCGCAAACAGTTGCAAAAACCTTTGTCAACGAGTTTGTTTGTAAATTTGCTCTTCCACAGCAAATACTGACAGATCAAGGGACCAATTTTACTTCAAGCCTTTTTAAAGCAATGGCAAAACTTTTCCACTTAAAACACATTCAGACATCAGCTTATCACCCTGAATCCAATGGAGGACTCGAAAGAACACACCACACTCTTGTTGAATATCTAAGACACTATATCAATAAAAAACAAACAGACTGGGATGAATGGATTCCAATGGCAACATTTGCCTTTAACACAACGGTCCATTCATCAACCAAGTTCACTCCTTATGAACTTGTTTTTGGACTCCAACCAAGATTACCATCTTCAATTATACAAACTCCAGAATTTCATTACACATACGACGACTATATCCAAGATTTAAAAATGAAATTAAACAAATCATATGAAATTGCTAGGAATAATATTCAACAAGCAAAAGAGAAAAGCAAACTTTACTATGATAAAAATACTCAACATTGTCAATATAAAGTAGGTGATTTAGTATATCTAATGAATGAATCTCATCCCCCATCAACTTCAAAGAAATTAAATCCTACTTATACAGGACCTTATGAAATTATTTCTGTAAACTCACCTGTGAATGTTACTATTAAATTTAAACGAAGAAATCTTCAAGTACACTCAAACCGTATTAAACATGCATTTGTTTCAGAACCCCGATAAATGAGCAAGAACATTTGTTTCAAGCCTCACAACTTGACACATCGTCAGGTATTTACTACGAGAACATTGGTAATGTAAAATTCTATACTAGCAATTGGAAACTTATAACCTACTTAAATATATCTGCGCTAGAACACAAATTAAATGTATTTCAAGAAATATTAAAACAAACAAATCAGCTATGTCAAAATCCTCTACTATCATCATACTCAGCATGTACTTCATCATTCAATATTCTTCTACAACTTCAACCATCTATTGAAGAACAAGATACTTCATTTAAAGACTTAATAGGACACACAAGATCAAAAAGAGGGCTCTTCAACGCCATAGGCAAGGTTTTCAAAGTTTTTATTGGAACTCTGGATGCTGATGATGCGACATATTATAATGACGCCATAAACGAAATTACGCTTGGTGAAAAAGAATTAACTGATCTTCTGAAAACACAAACACAAATTGTTCAATCAACTATAACAAATTTTAATAATTCTATGACAAACCTACACCATGCTGAAGATGTATTCAATAAACATATTTCAATTATTCAAAATCTAACCTTATCAACAAATAAAACTTTACAAACACAACATCTTAAACAAGATGTCGGTGATCACGTAACGCTATTATTATTACTCTTTACAGAATTAAACAGAGAATATTCCAATTTGATTCACTCTATATTATTCGCAAAGCAAAATGTACTTCACCCTTCAATTTTGACTCCATCTCGTATAATAACAGAGTTAACCAAAACAAAAAGGTTTTTACCATCAAACACTAACTATCCATTACCATTGACCACTTCAAATGCTTATGAACTCATTGATCTTTTGTCTTTATCAGTTTATTATATGGATGCTAAATTAATATTTGTAATAAGTATGCCTTTAACAGAAAATAATCAGTTCATATTGTATCATCTATTGCCTTTACCAACAGAAACAAAAAACAATACTTATGTATTTATTAAACCCTCATTCGAATACTTAGCTGTTGTCACTAACAAAATGTTTTACACTCCAATGATGTCTATAGATTGTAAAATTATACTTAATGATACTCACATATGTTTTAGAGAAAGACCAATATATAATACATACTCGCACAAAATCTGTAAAACTGAATTATTGTTAACACATATCTCAATTCCCAAATCATGTGATATCAGAATAGGAATAGTAGACAATGAAATCTGGTATCAATTAACAGAAAATAATAAATGGCTTTATGTAGTACCAGAAATTACTCATGTGACTATTGATTGTAGAAAAAAGGGAATTTTTGATCTATTGATTAAAGGAACAGGCTTTTTAATTCTAAAACCTTTGTGTAAGGCATATACAAAATCTGTAACTTTAACACCTACTACCGAAATGTCAACTTCTATATCCTCATTCATACCTAACTTTGATATTACCTTAAGTGATGGAAATCCTAATGAACCTAGAATACCAACCTTTGATTTTATTCCTTTACATATTCCAATTTCTAATCTTGATGAATTAAAAACAGCTAGCTTTAAGTTAGATCAAATCTCAAATATAATTGATCAAACAAAACATAAATTAAAAACAAATGATACTCTTGAATATCATAATGCTTTCATTTTCTCTATTTGTATGTTGGTTACTGTATTCTGCATTTATCATCTTTGTAAATGTATTAGGAAATGTAAACAAAAATGTCAAACACCAATTGATTGGTGCACAAGGTTGATGATTTGTAATGAGGACAGATCTGATATTGTAAACAGATCTAATACTGACATGATGTTAAGAGATATCAATACCTATGAAGCTATTCATCCTCCAGTTACCGACCATGAAACTTCCTTATCGCATGATCCCGGAACCATAATCCAAGTACAACCTTCTCCGAATCCTTCTACAATAACTCTCGAACAATAAGGCGAAGTATCCGCCTTAGAGAAAGAATTTAAGAGACTTATTTAAACAAATCGGGACGATTTGTCTCCAAAAGGGGGGACAAGTGTAAATGACAAGTGTAAATAGTTTATTGATATTTATATTTTATTTATATGTATATATCAATTATTTCTTATATAATTATATATTAACAATAAACATGAATTGTAAGACGTAGAATAAACTAGTTAAGCAACGCCAGCGGAAGCACTTATCAAGAACTGTTTATTCCTAACAAATAAGAATACGTGCCGCTGTGCCGTCCAGCAAACTGTACCATGTACTATTTACTTGTACTATGATTTTGTTGATTTTTCCACTGTAACGGGTGATTCCTAATGAGCTTTTCGTTCTCCAAGCAAGAGCAGTCTATCATGAACTCCCGAGTAGCTTAAATCGCGCTCTCGTAATCTCACATCTTATTCTATTTCAATTTCTATTTCTGTTCCAAGTCTTAATTACTATTTCCATTTATACAACTATTAATTCTAAAGTTACTATTTCTATTAATTACTATATTAGGAATCACTCGACTATAATTATTCGAACTGTGTGTGTTATTATTTGAACAATACACGAACTTACATTCTACTTCAAGAGTTTTATTTCATAATTTGTGCAACCCAAGTACCGGCCCGTAACAGTATTTATGAAAAAACATATTTTACTTATACGAAGTTGTTTTTCAAAAGGATTTGTTTCTTTTAGTTTAAGGATTTTTTTTAGTTCTTTAAGTTTATAGTGCTGTCTCAATAAAATTAGTTTCGTTTCGTAATAAATTTGTTTTAGAGTTAGTAAACTATCGCATCATTCTAACACTCACCATTGCGGATTTGAAATACAAATTTGCATACTTAAACAAAATTGGTTCCCATAATTCAGTGAGTTGTTTATAGACGATGGTACTATTTCACCTGTTAAGTCTGTAACATTCTTTTTAAAAATTTTTTTATTATTTTTAGTTTTTTTTTAGATTTCTGTAATAATAATGTAATACTATAAAATAATATTAAATTATTTTGGTTCTAACAGTACCAAAACATTGATATAGTCTGAACTTAATATAACAATATTTTCGGATTTTGGACTATTGTATCATTTTGATGCACACATGAATATATTTTGAGTTAAGTTTTTTCCCAAAACTGCATCTCCGCAGATGCAATTTTGGAAAAACTACCGACATACATTCGGCCCTAGGAGAGTGTTACATTTTATGTCAATCTGAAATAGAATGTGTTAGGCGTTAGGTAACTGCTAAACAGTTTATGCATTATAAAACCTAGACCTCATAGCATACTCCTCATGTGAAGTTTTGAGGCTTAAAACAAATATGAAATGTGCAAACAATCAATTTGGTTTCGTAAAGCCAACTAAGTACTAAAACTTATTTAATTGTAGAGGAGGTTTTTAAAACTTATCTGTATTCTAAAAAAACAAAAAAAAAAAAAAAAAAGTTTCGGGATTTCAGGAACTACGTTTGCCTTCCTCAGACCAGGGGGTTCAAAAGGAATTACATTGCTGTTCAACTACGCTACTTTTACACTAAAACTTGTTGCGAACTCATGAAGATTGGCTGTCTATATCAAAATTGCAATGTTCAATTCAAATTGGTCAAATACAACAATAATATTGTGAACAATTATCTCAGAATAAAAATTAACATGTTAATTCATAAGTTTGTTACGATTCTCACATTGTTCTTTTAAGATACTGTATGTATTCTTCCCATGTATTTATAACCCTGCGCTTATTAGAAACTTTGAAAATATCATTTTCATAAATTGAATACATTTCTCCCTCCGGACTGAGGAAAGTAAACTTAGATAACAATTAACGTATTAAAATTATTTGTTCTTTTACGAAATTGTGTTGGGTGTTGTTTTACGGTTACCTATGTGTTGGGTGGTGTTAACTTGTTTTGACTTTATACCAACACTTATTATTCTAAATAAGAAACTAAATTTTAAGATATAAGACAATAATTACACTTTGCCATATTTTAGCTCTTTATTTATTCTTTATTGTGAACAGCATAACCATTACGAAATGATAATAAATATATACGAAGTTAGGTAATAAATTAATCTAGAATGCTTTATAATATAGTAATATATAGTGTAAACTAGTAATAATATAATATATTATGATGATATTTAATCAACGAACAATTTCTTGATAGTTCTTGTGCAATGGCCCTCTTTAAAGAAAATCTAGATAAGAAGAAAACGTCTATATAGTCACAAATGCGGTTTCCTTGCTGTTGAATCCTCATCATCATACTGTTGGCAGCGTATGATGTATTCACGGATGATGAAGAGATCTTTTGATCGGATGCTACTTGGAACTCTGAAATTTACTTTCTCTAGAATATCAGGGCAGTCTATCATTTACCAAACTATATAGGAAAAATGAATCTTGAACACAGCGCCTGGTCTTCAGAGATTGTAAGTTTAACATTGCTGTAATTTCATCTATGGGAGCTTCTAGGTATTTGTAGCCAAGTTTCATTTCCTCCAAACGCAGAAAGTGTGACTGAATCTGTTCCAGTGCATCTTGAAGGTAGAGCTGAAGCGGAGACCGAACACCACTGCTGTATTTGACATACAGCCGTACAAGAGAACAGGAAAGGGTGTTTAGCACCCAGAGACAATCGAATGGCATAGTCTCCATATGAGGCCAAGGTTGCGGGCTGTTAAATTACAGCAATGGCGAACCTGTGAGTCCCAGAGTAGAGAACGGTAAAAAATGACACCCAGAGTGGTGTGGATATTCGGTGAAAGGAATACATATGCATTTCTCAAGGTTTAGTTACATAGAGTTCTGAGAGCACCAGTTAGCCACATTGTGAAGATCATCCTGGAGAAGCCTTGCATCCTGGACCGAGGATATCTTGTAAAACAGTTTCAAGTCATCTGCATAGAGAAGATGTTTCCAACGAAGATTGTTGGTGATATCATTAATGAAAATACTGAAAATAGGTGGTCCAAGGTAGTAGCTCTGCGGAACACCAGACGTGGTAAGAAACTCTGTCGGCAATACTGATTTGAATCAAACTCAAAGAATCCTGTTTTTCAGGTAGGAGGAGAGCCATTCAATAAATGGGCCACAGATATGTGTTGAGTTTTTTAATTAGAAGGCAATGAAACTCTGTCGTATGCTTTGTCAATAGCATCCACTTGACTTCTATCCGAAAAGGCATGGAAGATATAATTTTGGAAAAGAACAAGATTGGTAGATGAAGATCTGCCGGAGAAGAACCAACGCTGACTATCCGAAATAATGTTTATAGGTGTAAATTTGATTTGATCAAGGAAAAGCTTTTCAAATACCTTGGCCAATACTGGTAATATGGTGATGGGTTGATAGTTGAAATGATTGGCAGGTCCCTTTTTGTGAATCGGTACGATATAGCTGATCTTAAAGATATCGTGGAAAAGTCCAGCTTGTAAAGATTTGTTAAATAGAGTATCAGTTGGTAATGCAATCAAATTAGCACATTCCTTAACGACAAGAGGTGGAATAAGATCGGTACAAGGTCACTTAGAAGTTAATATTGAGCATGATCCTCAAAACGTCACTTGATGCAATATAACATGAAGAAAGTGAGTGAAGATATGGATTGATTTCAGTGGGAATGGGAATATTCACATGACTGAATATATCGTGAAAATTGTGTTTAGCACATAAAAAATGTAACATGATTTAAATTGAATAAAACAACAACCTATTAAATTAACACAGGGTGGCCAGTTCAAATGTTAGCTTATCATCAATAACGACAAACAAAGTAAGAATTAAACTTATAAATCATTATAGTCTAGGGATGATTATAATAGAAACATTAATGTTAGACTGTAAGGATTGTTGTAGGTTTTTATAGTTAATGACCAGAAGAAATGAAATGAAACTGTGATTCAAGGAGCGACAGGCCGGTGGGGGGGGGGGGGTGGATGAAGGACGGTGGCCCACTCTCTATGCAGAGAACCGCTGCCGTAACCCATCATTTGGCTAATCCCAGAGTATCAATCTCGTCTCGGCTTCATCACCAAGCTGCAGCTCTTACCTGGAACGGTTGTTTAACGTTTCAAACTATTATAAATATTGACTTTTATGATACAGAAGCCACTAACAAAGTTATTAATTTGCTAACTGAAAAACCAAATTTTTATATAATGTAAATTCAAAATTTCACTTGGAACATAAAAAATATTTACTTAACAGTATTTTGAAATTTGGAAGTTTAGTAAATACGCTGCTGGTAATATCTTGAAGTATACATTTTAAAGTTTTTTTTAATTCACTTATCATTTGTAACAAATTAAAATCACTACTTAAATTTCGTTACATGAATTACATGATATGAACATAGCATAACTTACATGTAACATTTTGAATGTTCTTGAATTGTTGTATATATAGGCGTATTCTTATTTATAAGGAGAGCACTTATTTCACTGGTTTTTACATTTTGTAAAAATCAGACTATTTTTATTCCAGATAACACAACATTACAATACAATAGCAATCGTGTGCCTATATTATTTTACTATGTATCAATAAATAAGACATATAAGACTATAACATTTATAACCATCCTCTAAATAAACCTATATGAGTGCTGTCTATATATTTAGTTGCCTATGGATCTTCTGAGATCCGTCTGATTTACCAGAATAGCCAACGTAGTCATTTACTGATACCTTTGACAGTACCTTATCCGAACCGCATTGTTGGCTGTGTATAATCTATGTTTTAAAGTGTATATAAATTGACATATATTTCCTGAGTCTTGAGTATTCAGGTGTTTTGTACCTGTGTAAATCACGAGAGACGTATACTAACAACCCTATCTGTTCGAAATTTAATGTATCATTATAAATTAAGATGTATATGTGTTGACTGTTTATCCTTATGGGTTGTGTGTGACTTGATTAGCACACGGATGAATTAACTATATAAAGCTTGATTGTACAGTAAGGTTTGTGGACTGGCCGCCTCACAGTGCTTCGAGCGTTTGTGGACTGATCGCGGTTGCCAGACCATGCCCAGTCCACAGAGGGCCAACGCTGCACTCACGACGTGCAGATAGTGCCTGTTCCAAGTTAACAACACCCCAGTTTTTCTCTACCATGGTAAATCTATGTGTAGCTAGTTATATGATGCTTAGCTTTAAATGTGAACCAGCTTTGTATTTGTGATAATTATGTGTGTTTTCTATGTGATTTAGTTTGTATCTGTAATCTGTGTCAGGTATTGGTGAATTGCATTTATACCAGACGATTAACATTTATGTCTACGCTTGTTTGTGTATCCAAGCAATCATTGACACTTTTCACTGTATACTTGTAGTTAAATAGATACGCATATCTAAGAGAAGCGTGTCTAGTTTCAATTATAAGCCTAGTAATGCAAGTAAGATCTGTATCGTGCTGGTCGGCGATCAGGCCGTGTAATCGGTAATGAACAGCCAGGCCTCATGGATATTCATGCCGCCCGGTTTTTGCCGCCACGGCGTCTGCCAGTCTTGTGTAATAATTAGAATCAACATCGGCAAGCGCCATCAGGGGCGGTTTTCCACCCATAACGGACGCCACTCACTCAACGTCTGGGTGCCCCGACATTGTAATTTAACCCTAACTAAAAGATCTATTAACTGTCGGCCACCTAGCATTCAGCAAAATTGCTCTATCCACCACGAGGAGATGTATTAATTTCTCTCCTCATCCCGAGCTATTCGTTTCAAAGGTTATATTGAAAGAAATAAAGTTTAACGGAATCAAATTTATTAGTTTACTAGAATTTATAAATATGATGGTAAGTGACCCTCCCACTCACGTTCAGTCGATTGGGCAGGCCTCATTAATTGTGCTCTTTTTGTATAAAAGTTTAAAAGTTATTAAAAGATTATTAAATGTTTAATAGTTCTTTTACTAAGCCTCGTGTTAACTTGGTGGTTAGCACATAGAGGTTCGTATTCTGCACACAGGACGTTCACTTAAAATCTGCTAAAGAGATTTCGACCGTTGTAGGTCGTCTATAACGTTAACACATTACATTTACTTAGATAAATAACAATAATAAAAAAACAAATCCAGACATTTAAATTATTGCATATTTATTACTCTCAATTGTAATGTTAAATCTGACTATAAATTTTATTTGTGTGGGAAAAACCTTTTATTTTATTAGGCTTATTGATGCGTTATTAAGGAACTAATATATAATATACAGTTTGGAACAGTTGCTCATCAGTCTATGGCAATTTGTTAAGAACAAAATGGACGAAAACCTACATAAAAAATATCAACAAGGTATTAATGATTTAATTTTAATTTACTTTATTGATTCAGGTATAAAACATGAACTAGTAGTCAAGAAATAAGACACTTTTCATTCTAACAAGAACTGTACAAAAATCATGTTTATAGTTAGGATCTTTTTCAATTTCCAGCTGTTTTGCAGCAGGACTTGGGTTCTTTTGAGGTCCCTACCAGAGGACAATGAACAGGAAAGAAATATGGGTTCCGCTTGGTTGACAGCCGCCCAAACACTGACCCAAGGAACGGCGGCAAAGGTCATGGTGGCATTATTAATTTCAAAGTTCGTGTCCAAACATGACATCACCTACTATACTCTGGTATGGATCGATTTAGAGACACTGAAACATTTTGAGGAAAGACTATTTTTCTATTATTATCTATTTATTGCCAAATTCCTTATGACTCAAGCTATTTAAAAACTATTATCATAAGGGCAGGTGGATGTCATTGTACTGTAAAACTTGTAAATAGTCGTTAGATGATCTCGTAAAATTGTAATTTTGAATAAATCATGTTTAAACAATTAAAACAATTTATCTAAGGCGCATGTTCCAGTAACAGTCGCGTTTTTATTAAACCTTACTAAACATAACACATGCCGTTTTTATTATAGTAATCAAGTTACACATACCTTACTTAACATAACACATGCCGTTTTTATTATACTGTAGTAATCAAGTTACACATACCTTACTAAACATAACACATGCCGTTTTTATTATAGTAATCAAGTTACACATACCTTACTAAACATAACACATGCCGTTTTTATTATAGTAATCAAGTTACGCATACCTTACTAAACATAACACATGCCGTTTTTATCATAGTAATCAAGTTACAAATACCTTACTAAACATAACACATGCCGTTTTTATCATAGTAATCAAGTTACACATACCTTACTAAACATAACACATGCCGTTTTTATCATAGTAATCAAGTTACACATACCTTACTAAACATAAAACATGCCGTTTTTATCATAGTAATGAAGTTACACATACCTTACTAAACATAACACATGCCGTTTTTATTATAGTAATCAAGTTACACATACCTTACTAAACATAACACATGCCGTTTTTATCATAGTAATCAAGTTACACATACCTTACTAAACATAACACATGCCGTTTTTATCATAGTAATCAAAGTACACATACCTTACTAAACATAACACATGCCGTTTTTATTATAGTAATCAAGTTACACATACCTTACTAAACATAACACATGCCGTTTTTATCATAGTAATCAAGTTACAAATACCTTACTAAACATAACACATGCCGTTTTTATCATAGTAATCAAGTTACAAATACCTTACTAAACATAACACATGCCGTTTTTATCATAGTAATCAAGTTACACATACCTTACTAAACATAACACATGCCGTTTTTATCATAGTAATCAAGTTACACATACCTTACTAAACATAACACATGCCGTTTTTATTATAGTAATCAAGTTACACATACCTTACTAAACATAACACATGCCGTTTTTATTATAGTAATCAAGTTACACATACCTTACTAAACATAACACATGCCGTTTTTATTATAGTAATCAAGTTACAAATACCTTACTAAACATAACACATGCCGTTTTTATTATAGTAATCAAGTTACAAATACCTTACTAAACATAACACATGCCGTTTTTATTATAGTAATCAAGTTACACATACCTTACTAAACATAACACATGCCGTTTTTATCATAGTAATCAAGTTACACATACCTTACTAAACATAACACATGCCGTTTTTATTATAGTAATCAAGTTACACATACCTTACTAAACATAACACATGCCGTTTTTATTATAGTAATCAAGTTACACATACCTTACTAAACATAACACATGCCGTTTTTATTATAGTAATCAAGTTACACATACCTTACTAAACATAACACATGCCGTTTTTATTATAGTAATCAAGTTACACATACCTTACTAAACATAACACATGCCGTTTTTATTATAGTAATCAAGTTACACATACCTTACTAAACATAACACATGCCGTTTTTATCATAGTAATCAAGTTAATCAAGTTACACATACCTTACTAAACATAACACATGCCGTTTTTATCATAGTAATCAAGTTACACATACCTTACTAAACATAACACATGCCGTTTTTATCATAGTAATCAAGTTACACATACCTTACTAAACATAACACATGCCGTTTTTATCATAGTAATCAAGTTACACATACCTTACTAAACATAACACATGCCTTTTTTATTATAGTAATCAAGTTACACATACCTTACTAAACATAACACATGCTTTTTTACTGTAGTAATCAAGTTACACATACCTTACTAAACATAACACATGCCATTTTTATTATAGTAATCAAGTTACACATACCTTACTAAACATAACACATGCCATTTTTATTATATTAATCAAGTTACACATACCTTACTAAACATAACACATGCCATTTGTATTATAGTAATCAAGTTACACATACCTTACTAAACATAACACATACCATTTTTATTATAGTAATTAAGTTACACATACCTTACTAAACATAACACATGCCATTTTTATTATAGTAATCAAGTTACACATACCTTACTAAACATAACACACGCCGTTTTTATTATAGTAATCAAGTTACACATACCTTACTAAACAAAACACATGCCGTTTTTATTATAGTAACCAAGTTACATATACCTTACTAAACATAACACATGCCTTTTTTATTATAGTAATCAAGTTACACATACCTTACTAAACATAACACATGCCATTTTTATTATAGTAATCAAGTTACACATACCTTACTAAACATAACACATGCCTTTTTTATTATAGTAATCAAGTTACACATACCTTACTAAACATAACACATGCCTTTTTTATTATAGTAATCAAGTTACACATACCTTACTAAACATAACACATGCCTTTTTTATTATAGTAATAAAGTTACACATACCTTACTAAACATAACACATGCCTTTTTTATTATAGTAATTAAGTTACATATACCTTACTAAACATAACACATGCCGTTTTTATTATAGTAATCAAGTTACACATACCTTACTAAACATAACACATGCCTTTTTTATTATAGTAATCAAGTTACACATACCTTACTAAACATAACACATGCCTTTTTTATTATAGTAATAAAGTTACACATACCTTACTTAACATAACACATGCCTTTTTTATTATAGTAATCAAGTTACATATACCTTACTAAACATAACACATGCCTTTTTTATTATAGTAATCAAGTTACACATACCTTACTAAACATAACACATGCCTTTTTTATTATAGTAATCAAGTTACACATACCTTACTAAACATAACACATGCCTTTTTTATTATAGTAATCAAGATACACATACCTTACTAAACATAACACATGCCTTTTTTATTATAGTAATCAAGATACACATACCTTACTAAACATAACACATGCCTTTTTTATTATAGTAATCAAGTTACACATACCTTACTAAACATAACACATGCCGTTTTTATTATAGTAATCAAGATACACATACCTTACTAAACATAACACATGCCCTTTTTCTAAGCCTTTTGGGAAATTATTGTAATAACGAATATAAATTAACGTTTATTAGTTAATTGTCAATTTTATAAACTCGTGTTCTTTTCAATCGTGAAAAACCTACGGGTGCCCTCTCCATATTCCTCCAGACATCACCTTAAACGTAAATGTAACAGTGTTGCACCGTGATAGCTCGTATACTGTAAGCATGACTCAAACATGTGATTAAATGGCCTTTCTTCAAATCATAAAACAAGTTATCTTAGAAATAACTGGATGTAAAAAGTTAAAAGTTTAAATTATTAGTAGGCCTGGCTTACCAATAAAAATTGGAAAATGGTGATTAACTTCACTGATATACTTATATACATCCTGAAGCCATTCAAAAGAAAACAATAACTAAAAATATGGTAAATATATAAAAGTAAAGTCTTAAAACCATTCGCAGACTAAGGAGAAATTTTCGTAAGAAGAAACAAATTATTGTTTCATTAGTGAAATAATTTAAACAAATTAGAATATGATTTTTTTAAACGGCTTATTCTTGTTGAAAAAAACAAAAAAAAAACAACCCCATTCCAAAATAAAACTTTTCCCTCTTTATGAAAAATTAGTTACCATATCGTAAAAACGATGACATTTTCGTCTGAATACGAAATTATCAAAATAGCATTAAAATATGAAAGTAAATGGAATATTGTTGTGGCATATCAGATAGTATTTTATAAATGGTTTATCGTCATGTGAAGGCCCTAAAACGTATTTGTCTATTCCATTGTTAGTAATTGAGTGTGACTAAGCAATTTATGCCAAATTTAGCTTCTAAAACAATTCCATTCCATACATTGCTCATTTCCTCATTAAATTCGAAATCAACTGATAAATGAATTCCCATAGCGACTTAGGTGTAAGCAAGTTTAACTTACTTCTGTCCTGTGTAGTTCGACATTTCTGTATTACTGAAGACAGATTTCCGTCCTTCCAACTAGAATTAAGATTTATACGATTCACTATCTTGCCTTCCTTGACATAACCAAATGATTGGATGTTTTAAAGTGATGGGATTGGGTTTACTTTGGTCTATATTGGTTTCTAGGTTTTATATATTTGGACCCAACTGATGGAAGTATGGCACGGACAGCTTTCCTTGTCAATATAAACCGTTAGTCTGCTCCTCTACATCGTATCCATATTTGTGCGAATATTACATATTCGAATGAGTATTTTAAAGTTTCATTAATATTAACTATATCAGCTGCTCGATATTGTTTTACAATCAATTACAACAATTTTTAATTAATAGGTCAACCTCTAAAGAAATTAGCTAATTTGTTAGTTCATACAAAAGTTAGCAGTTTTCCAATTGTTGTATCAATAATAATTTAATTCTTTGTCTAATTTATTGTTCAAACTAATGTAATATGGTATGCTAATGATGAACACAACTTTTATATTGTGGATATTATTATACATATTATACATTTTATGGCTTGAAAGTGGATATGTGCTCATGTCAGTGAAGCTGAGCTAACACGGCCACTTATTTACTCTTTAAAGTGTCCTAAGTGACACATACATAGCCTTACTTATAGTGAAATAGAACCTTTTTCATATGACTTTTGTTACCGGTAGCTCAGACGGTTCCCTTTTCATGAGCCTCTCGTAGTCTGAACCTTACGACCTATTGTATATTCTGGCGCTCATAAAATACAGCCCAGGGCTGTTGACAAATTATTCCATGTCCGCTATATAATCAAGTTTTGCATATAAAATAACTGATTTTGTAGGAGCCAAATGACGTCTTGTTTATTAGGGTAATGAACATGAAATCTGTTTCATAAAATAACCATTTTACTTGATAATTAATTATGATGTCATCACGTCGTAAAACTTTTAGTTTAGTTTTAGTTTATACCAGATAGTAAGTACTTTATTTATTGTTAGACTATTATTTTTTATTATTACACGTTTCTTCCGTATTATCTACACCCACACAATAAGTACAATAAGTAAGTAAGTACTTTATTTATTGTTAGACTATTATTTTTTATTATTACACGTTTCTTCCGTATTATCTTTTTTCAAATAACAATCTTACCAACGAAGAAATATATTAAAGTAATAAAACACGATGACATTATCCTCGCGCTTGGCTGTTATGTTTGTTATTAAACACGATGACATTATCCTCGCGCTTGGCTGTTATGTTTGTTATTAAAAAAGCATGCTACTATTAATGTTGGATATTTTATTTAAATATTTACAAATAGTTTTTTAATTAGCATAATACGTGTTGGTACATATACAGTACAAGTAAACGTCACACAACACAAATTTATTACAATATAAGCACAAAATGCACAAATATACTACAATACAAGCACAAAATGCACAAATATTATGGTGATCGATTTCGGTGAACCACGCTCACCTTCCTCAGACCAGAGGGATTCACAAAAGAATCAGTTTGTGATTCTTTTGTGAAGCCCTCTGGTCTGAGGAAGGTGAGCGTGGTTCACCGAAATCGATCACCATAATATTTGTGCATTTTGTGCTTGTATTGTAGTATATTTGTGCATTTTGTGCTTATATTGTAATAAATTTGTGTTGTGTGACGTTTACTTGTACTGTTAAATATTTATGCAGTGTAAAATTCAAATGATTTAAAAATCTGATACACTCATTGTCAACGACGCAATAATGTCCTCTCTATAGACGGATAATTATCTAGTAGTCAGTAACGTATCTGCGTTTGTTCAAGGTGAGGCTGGAGAAGACTGCAATATTGGGACGCAAGGTCAATGTGAATTTACAAGTGAAGTTTCTCAAAAGTAGAACAAGTAAAAAAATACTTATTTCTGCTTAGAATCTGTGATAGAAAGCCTTTCTACCATTATTCACATTTCTAGCAGTTGTGCATTATCGACATATCTATACATTATTCCAAAACAAGGGTGTGTCTGACGCGATACTACCTGCTCAGGTGAAGGGGATGTGTTAACGAATGGTACCAGCTTACATCAGTACTAACCTATTTTTCCGACAGTGTGATTTAATCTATCAAAAGACTACTAAAATAATTCAACTATGTGAAATATTTTACTCTGGTAAAAGAGAAAAATATTAAGTTGTTTAAAAATTAATTTATTAAAACATAACATATGTTTGTAAACAAGCATGGAGATTTCCTGTAAATCTAGTGTTTTTGCGGCTAGCATGAATAATAACGAGATACCTGCTCCATATTGGTCAGACAGTACGCTAACGTATACACTAATACTTGTACTGAATTTAAAATGCAGTTTCGAATTTATCATATTAGTTGTGTTAAAATGTCAAATTTAAATGTTAAATATTTAATGTTGAAATAACAACCAATTCAGAATGACTGTCAATGGTCACCATTAACCCACTTGGGAAAGGGTTAAGTTACTTTACTGACATAATTACAAGTTGATATATATATATATATATATATATATATATATATATATATATATAATTATCATAATTACAAGTAACTCCTTATATGTATGGGCGAGTGGATGGGCCAGTACCAACGTATCAGTACCAGTGTTTTTTATTGTCTCAGGTGGTTTTAAGAGTCACTAACAATGATAAGTGTAATCATATTGATATACTTTTAATAATAAATAATTATGGTGTAAGTCACTATGTTACATATAGAATTTAAACTATTTACCTAACCACACCTCCAAGCGTGGACGGGTTTATTTTAAATAAACCTCTTTGTGATACAAAATTGTATATTATGTGTATGTATAGTTTTTTGAGTTATCATTGAATTAATTACAACTATCCGGAAAGTTTTGCCGACTGGGTTTACTAATACAGTATAACTATTTACTAAATGTACTTACGAAGAAATATGTACATAAGATACATACATACATAAAATAATATATTATAATAATGCTTCTTAACAAACTATCAAAATAAAACTACAACTTACTACTTAGAAAATAAAACTTATACCATAAAAAAATTCCAGGTAAATGACGTTTGTAAACATTTGTTAATTTAGATAGCTGGAATGAACAACAAATTGTTTTCAATGTACAATTTTGAGTCAATTTAGTAGATAAAACAATAAATTCTTATTAAAATCGTAATACAGTCCTGTACGTCGTATTAAATATGCTACGAAATGTAGGAGAAATTTGTATCAACCAAAGTACACAGTAAATTTGCTGTGTGTCAAGCAATATCTATATGAGCTAAAACATAACTGAAATTTCAACTTTTTTAGTATATTGCTACCTATGCTTGCAGTAACTATAATACTACAACTTTACAACAAACCTAATCCAAACATCCATTTTAAAATTTGTCCTTTAATCACATACAAAAGTGGATTACACTGATTGGCTCGACAGCCACGACCAAAGGGATGATAATTTATGGCTGTTACAAAAAGTTAGGCCTGAGTAACAATCGACAGAAATAAATTTTACGCAGGAGTTGAAACTTTTTGAGGATATGAAGGTAACGAAGTCATTACAAGAAAAGAAACCCTTCCGGAAGGGGAAACAAGAGGGGGAGGGGGGAAAGACGATTTGCAAGGAGGCGATTTCACAAACACTGTTTCATGAGAAACCGACTCTATTTTGTTACATTTTAGTAAATTATCTATTTCGTTTTCCTGTTTCATAAAAATCAAATCTTAAATAAATCAACTTCGAAATAATCCTTTCATTAATTAATTTTTCTAAGTCCTCAGCTGAACTGAAATTAGCTATTTTATTTTTATACGGAAAATAAACTTGTAAGAATTGGAAGTTAAATTAAGTTTCAATCGTTTCTCTTGCAATCCATTCATTTATTTATATAATATTTGTACTATACAATTTTTATTTATTTAATACGTAAATATATTTTTTGTTTTGAACCAAAATAGCTTTTTATTACATAAAAGGAGTTAAAATAAATCATTCAAAATCGGGTCCAAACATCTATCTAAACAAGATTGATCTAAACAAGTTTAAATAATTAAAATAGATACAAAATATATTATTACTTTTTATAAAATATTTATACAACTTGTGATAAAATATTTCTATGACATTCATATTCAGACTAGTAATTGAAACTGTATGATCTTTTATCATATAATGCTAACTGCGTTTAATGGTTTCAAAAAGTATTTCATAATATTTACACTACTTTCACTATTTCTAAAAAATGACATAATAATCTTTAATCAGCAACAATAACACACAATTTATGTCACAACCAACAACACAACAAACTGGGCTAAACTCTTAAACAAACAGTAGAATAAATTTTACTCAATTACTAATGTGATATGAAAATTAGATCCGTATACCATACATTTAGGTCAACGAAGGATAGAGTTATGTCCTCATTTCGTAGAGTGCATATATTACTATGCTGTTTCAGGAATAGCAAAGCATCTAGAATCACGTTAGGTAGCGTTCGCTCTGTTTAGAATATATCTTACTTTTATCTTCAGAGTAAAACTAATCTGACATTTCTTAAAGACACTAACAGATATCTTATAAACATGAATTATAAATGTGTCATTTTCATATTTCATTTATTTATGTCTTCGAATTTACAATATTTTTCTCATAGATTTTACTTACAGTCAGTTATCTAGCTTAAAACTAATTGAGTGGTATACTAATTATATTTACTACAATTATACGAATATTAATACAATCATTTTTTTTTATGTAGGTCTATCATTGTATATGATACAAAAATAACTTTAAAATCTTGTCTATTTTACTTTTAAAATATTTGTTATAACTTGTTGTGAGTGTAAATTTGCCATTGTATGGATAGTAGTAAAATCATTTCGTATATCTTAAACCTAAAATGTTGTAAAATTATTAATATTAACCTTTAGATCTATGAAACTGAAACATAATGGGGTGAAGTGTTCCTCCCTAAAACATAATGGGGTGAAGTGTTCCTCCCTAAAACATAATGGGGTGAAGTGTTCCTCCCTAAAACATTATGGGGTGAAGTGTTCCTCCCTAAAACATTATGGGGTGAAGTGTTCCTCCCTAAAACATAATGGGGTGAAGTGTTCCTCCCTAAAACATAATGGGGTGAAGTGTTCCTCCCTAAAATATAATGGGGTGAAGTGTTCCTCCCTAAAACATAATGGGGTGAAGTGTTCCTCCCTAAAACATAATGGGGTGAAGTGTTCCTCCCTAAAACATAATGGGGTGAAGTGTTCCTCCCTAAAACATAATGGGGTGAAGTGTTCCTCCCTAAAACATAATGGGGTGAAGTGTTCCTCACTAAAACATAATGGGGTGAAGTGTTCCTCCCTAAAACATAATGGGGTGAAGTGTTCCTCCCTAAAACATAATGGGGTGAAGTGTTCCTCACTAAAACATAATGGGGTGAAGTGTTCCTCACTAAAACATAATGGGGTGAAGTGTTCCTCCCTAAAACATAATGGGGTGAAGTGTTCCTCACTAAAACATAATGTGGTGAAGTGTTCCTCACTAAAACAACCCAGACTATGTACATTACACACATTGTTCATCTGGTAATAATGGGGTGAAGTGTTCCTCACTAAAACAACCTAGACTATGTACATTACACACATTGTTCATCTGGTGATAATGGGGTGAAGTGTTCCTCACTAAAACAACCCAGACTATGTACATTACACACATTGTTCATCTGGTGATAATGGGGTGAAGTGTTCCTCACTAAAACATAATGGGGTGAAGTGTTCCTCACTAAAACAACCCAGACTATGTACATTACACACATTGTTCATCTGGTGATAATGGGGTGAAGTGTTCCTCACTAAAACAACCCAGACTATGTACGTTACACACATTGTTCATCTGGTGGTAATGGGGTGAAGTGTTCCTCACTAAAACAACCCAGACTATGTACATTACACACATTGTTCATCTGGTGATAACGGGGTGAAGTGTTCCTCACTAAAACAACCCAGACTATGTACATTACACACATTGTTCATCTGGTGATAATGGGGTGAAGTGTTCCTCACTAAAACAACCCAGACTATGTACATTACACACATTGTTCATCTGGTGATAATGGGGTGAAGTGTTCCTCACTAAAACAACCCAAACTATGTACATTACACACATTGTTCATCTGGTGATAATGGGGTGAAGTGTTCCTCACTAAAACAACCCAGACTATGTACATTACACACATTGTTCATCTGGTGATAATGGGGTGAAGTGTTCCTCACTAAAACAACCCAGACTATGTACATTACACACATTGTTCATCTGGTGATAATGGGGTGAAGTGTTCCTCACTAAAACAACCCAGACTATGTACATTACACACATTGTTCATCTGGTGATAATGGGGTGAAGTGTTCCTCACTAAAACAACCCAGACTATGTACATTACACACATTGTTCATCTGGTGATAATAAATCAAGTCAAATCAATTTATTCATTGCAGTATACAAATACATTGCATTGCAAACGTTGTTTTGTATAGTTTTTATAATTTTTTTTATCAATACCTCGCTGTTTTGAGTAGTTTGTGGACTACCCACTTAGCAGCGCGACGAGTAGTTGTGTACTGAGCGTGGTTGTCATCCCGTACCAGTCTATAGTTCAGTTCACAGGTGGCAAACATTGGTAGGTAAATTTTGCACTCTCACTCTCAAACGGAAACGCCGCGCGCACTCACTTGATGTCAGCGTTCCTATACTAGATGAACTTCGCTCACAGTTTTCCCTACATTGAGTTATCAGTGTGTATGTTACTTTATGAGCTAAAAATATTATATTTAGAATATGCTTCGGATAGAACATTCAGTAATAATTAAGCTATTTGAAGAAAAGAATGTATTAAAATCTACGACTACTTGCCTATAAACATAAAACCTACATGCAATGAGTTTCCACCTAAATAGTTCGATTTAAATATAACATTCAATATAATAATTATATCATTTTTACCATAATGATACAATTTTTATAAGTCAAATTGATATATTTTGCAGCTCCTCAATTCTAAAAAATTCATGGATTTTACATAGACTCATTAAATAAGACTTAAATACGTTCTGTGAATACCATCATCTTGAAAAAAATACATTATTTGTAACATATCTCAGAATATACTCAAATAATTCTATTTGTTTAAAGAGCTATAGCAGTTTAGTCTCAAGTTTGTAGAATATCTAAATATATAAAACTTAATTTTTACCCTAGCATATAAAATAAAACTTAAGTAAAATATCCTAGAACTATATTGGATCAGGCAATGTATTTGGCACATTAAAATAATAACTAAGATAACAGTCTCCATGGGATATTTTAGTTTGAAACTTGTGTATTTTAATTATTAAAATCGTGATAAATGATGATGTAGTGGTTTTAAAAGTGTATCCTATATTAATGAAACAAATACTTCCATTCACTATATTAATGAAACAAATACTTCCATTCACTATATTAATGAAACAAATACTTCCATTCACTATATTAATGAAACAAATACTTCCATTCACTATATTAATGAAACAAATACTTCCATTCACTATATTAATGAAACAAATACTTCCATTCATTATCTTCCAAGTTCATGATATCACTACATCTTCTTGCAAGTTATCAGGCCATTTTCATAGTCTTCCACTCGGTCCTTTCCCTCTTCTCGTGCCCCTGACCTTTCACAGGAATCGGTGCACCATTAATTCCTTATATCTATGAAAATAAAAATATGATAAAAAATTTAAAAATTTAGTACTGAAATTTAACCTGGATTTTATACGTTGTCAGAGCTCAGAAGATCTTTAGTACATTCACATATAACATTAATGTACGTGTATTGTTACTTAGATAATTAATTCATTTTTTATGTTGTTAGATAGTAGAATGGACTAAATAGTCCTAACTTTTCCACATTAATTCAGTTTTTAAAATTTTATTTTGTTTATTTTTAATAGTTATTTTTTACAAACAATTTCATCAGCATAAGACTGAATAAATACTCATCATTGCTATTAAGATTTGTTAAGATTGAACATTATAGCTGAAAACATAAAAAGGGAGTTGGCTTTCATAAAATGTACTTCCTTACTTAGCATTTATTAAATAAAGTTGGGAGAGCTCCACCAACCATCATTAATGAAGCCCAGCCAGCTAGCATTCTCCTTTCAACTCTTAATTATGGTCTAGAAGGGTTTCCATTGTATCCTTAATGAATTGTTTTAATATGCAGAAATATTACATTGTAACAAATAGAAATGTAACAAAATAATAAAATAATCATATTATTATCAGTGTCTCGTTGTCTTATGTAACTATTGAAAATAAGTGCTTATTTAGAAATTAATTCAAAGGAATATTTAAGAGAATATTACAAGTAAGTTATACATTTATAAATCATTTCTTTGTAATGATATCTTAACTTCATAACTTTAATCTCACATGTAGAAGAAAACGTTTTATACACTTTTTGTCTACAAAATGTTTTAACATTAAATATTGTATTAAATTAAATAATATTTTATTTCATTATTAAAAACTGTGTGATTACATTTTTATCAAAACAATATAATTAAATATTTAATTTTTGTTAAACATGTGCTAAACATTTTTAGTAGTTCTGGATTCCCTACGTATACGTTACACAATATTTACTTAATACAACTGATTCGTAGTCTAAGCTTATCAATATCGTTAGTAAAATATTTTCCTTTTTTCATTTTGTATGAAAATGTTGACATATTGTGAAGGCTAAGATTTTATTACTGACGAGTGATTGTATTTGATAGGGTATCTGTTTTCCTCCCATATATTTCGATTATAAATAAAATCTGAATTACGATGAAGTTCTTTCCATTGGAGCCAGTTGGAGAGTATCACAGGTCCTAGGTTCGAGACCCCACTGACCTAACGTTCGGTACAGTCAGTGCCCCATGTGACTTGGTAATTAAATCTGAATAAATATCCTTGTTAGAAAGTCGTCCTTATATCCATGTACTTAACTATGCTAATTATATTTTCATTGTCTATATAGAATACATTATAGCATGGCTGTTAGATCAAGGCTGTTATACCATGGATTAAATATAAGTCTTAGTTATTTCAGCAATACTACAACTGTAATGTGGATGTTTTCTGTAAAAATGTCGTAAAATAAACTTAATGTGATGAGTGGCAATAAGTGACGAATTAAATATGATCCATGCAAAGTGAATTAATGAAAATGGCCCTTCATCAGCGAAAACTATAGCCTACCTAGAGCTGCGTCAAACAACAATGGTGCATCTGATCAACCGTGTGTTAAGAGTAAATTCTACATATCATTGTTAACTGAATAGTTGTTTTTACTTTTTGTTGTTTACAGTTCATTTCATGCAATACAATTAAAATACAGTTTTTAATTAGGGATAGTTTTTTCAGGCTCATAAATACATTGCTTAATGGAGTTCAACTTCATAAGCTAAAGGTTCTCAATTCGATTTCAATCAGTTATGAAACATTTTTAAAGGGGTTAGCTGATAACCACCGCCTGTTCATATGTAATTGGGTCTTAATTAATGACTCTTTATAAGGAATAGTCGGCCTTAGTTTGTAATAATGACTACATTCGCTCATCTACACTTATCACACTGATTAAAAATCCATATCAACCATAACTAGACAATCTGCGTCTTAAGAATGAATAATTTTACGAAAATTAACATGTTTTCTCATGTTTCAATTTTACCTAAAATATAACAACCATTACAAAAGAATTAAGCTCAACATTTATTTTAGTGAGACACCAGGAAAGCTTTATATTTATCGGGGTGACACAAGACCAATAAAAGCCCTCAGTGTTCTTTCCTCTTGTAGTAAGCCGGCTTTGGCTGGCCGTTTTTAACGATATCAAGGTCTCACAGTCCCTCTTCAGGTTTTTACCACAATACTGGTCAAGAGACACAAATATTTATCTAATAACATGAGTAAAGTTAGGAACAGTGGTACTATTAGTTGAGGAAGCCACTGCTTCAGACCTTGAGTTAATGAGGTGCTGACTATATGATGTAGCTAGTCAACGACGTAAAAATTATTTAGTGTTTTTATTGTTTGTAGTCTTATGTGTAGGGACACCACAGTTTAGACATATGTAGGGTGAGGTGGCAGGGGGTAATAAGATTGTGTGTTGGTTGGGAGAGAGGAGCAATCTAGTTATGTGTAAGGTGAGGAGGTGGAGTAAAGTAAAATTGTGTGTTTTTTAGAATGATAAAAATGTAGCACTATTTTAGAATGGTTTTATAATTTATTTTTACATCTCGATTTTTATTTTGACTCGTCAATATTTATTATTTCAGTTATTATTATTTGCATTATTATATTAATTGAATTTGGAAGTTTGTTGACGAAATGAAATTCTGCCAAAATGAGCTACCGCCCTGTGTCTCTTAGTTCCTGCATCTATTTTCGTAGGAATGTATGTTTTTTTTATGTTTCAGTAATATTTTATGACAGTAAATTTGTGCCTCAAAAAGTACTGCAATATTTGCAAATCTTTCCAAGAATTTCAATCCATCGCTAAAATAACCATGGTAGCTTATTCACTAAAATAATTCAGAGACAATGTCGGTTAGATTTTATCATATACTCGGAACCTTGGGGCCATGTGTCCAAATAGGTAAAAGTTTGATAAACAATAGAATTAATTTTATTTTAAAGTTCAAGGAAAATTAATTTAAATACATTTTAAAAAGTTTAATATATAATTAATATCTAGAATCTGTTCTATAACAAGGACTATTTTGTCTAAAATTACGACTAAAAATGTTATTTTTATTAATAAGGAACAAAAGCTAGGTTATCATTAATCTGTGGTTAAAGTCTACGTAATGAAATTTACTAACAATTTATGCTCTCTCACAGTTGAATTTGGATACAATTTACGTAAAAATAAACCATACATTCACTTTATTCAACGTTTAAAGTGCATAATAAAGATTTGTGAAGATTTATGAACCATATCTCTTTTTATGTAATATCTCCGGGCATATTTAATCATGAAAATGAAAAGCTCTTTATTTCCAGAAGTTTAATTTTAAGTTTAGTCTCGACTGTCATTCTAAAGGAGGATATAAAACAATGGGGCGAGAAAGATGAGACCTCGTGGAGAGCCCTAGAGTTACGGCAAGTGGCGTCTCTGTACCCTGTGATGTGGGAGCTGTAGTGTCCTTGGCCAGGCTTTGTTTAGTGATACATTACACCAACTCCTCTTAAAGAACATTTGGGGGAGATACATGAGGAAAATGTGATAGATTCTATGTAATAGATATGACTTTTTTATATTGTTTTTAATTTATATTTACATTTTTATTTACTGTAAGTAGACTAATATTTGTGCATATTGAACGTTGTTCTTACCTAGTAAAAAAAGCAAACTTACACAGAGTAAACAAATTATTTAATGTTTATTTATTTTAGACGTAGGATAATTTCTCAGTTTTAGTTACCATTTTTACTTCATCTATCATCATTTTACCTGAGACTGAGTAAATAAAAAAGTCTTGACTATGTGTTAGTTTTATTAGTTTGAATGGACTCCACTTGAACATAAACTATGATTTTAGAATCCAATAATAGTAGAACAACTTCACACTAAGGCAAATGAATCACGATTCTTTCAAATCGGACACCCATAAAAAATTTTAAACGAGGAGTCGAAAGTAATTTGCTCAAAAACGAATTTAAATATTTGATTGCTACATCCGTTCTCAAATATCAAATAAGTGATAGAGAGAGGGAATTTGGCAACGACGTACATGAGATGGAAGGCTGACAACGCCAAATATGTGAGAGACGAAGGAAGGGTCATCAAAGCCGTATATGTGTGGGGATTGGGAAAGCTCATCAACTTAGCGTGGGCGTCAACATCGAAATGTAAGAGAGGTTGAAGGGTGTTAACATCGTAAGTGTGGGAGAAGGTGAACAAATCTTCAATGGTGTTGTTGTGAGAGAGGAGTGGAATTCTCGTCAACATCGTAAATGTGAGACAGTGTTGGTAGTTCGTCAACACTATACATGTGCGAGAGGGTGGAAGGGCGTCAACATCGTAAGTGTGAGAGAGGGTTGGGAGGTCGTCAACACTATACATTTGCGAGAGGGTGGAAGGGCGTCAACATCGTAAGTGTGGGAGAGGGTGGAAATATTACCAACGCCGCAGTTGTGAGGAGTGGAATGTTCATCAACATCGTAAGTGTGAGAGATGGCTGAGAGGTCGTCAAAACCATTCTACCAATGGTATCAAAATCGTAAGTTTAAGAGAGGGTAGACATATTATGAACGCTGTAGTTATGAAGAGAGGAGTCGTCAACATCGTAAGTGTCATATAGGGTTGGGAGGACGTCAACACTATACATGTGTGAGAGGGTGGAAGCGGGTCAACACCATAAGTGTAAGAGAGGGTGAAAAGATTTTTAACGCCGTAGTTGTGAGAGATGAGAGGAATGGTCGTCTACATCGTAAGTGTGAGAGAGGATTGGGAGGTCATCAACACTATACATGTCCGAGAGGAATGGAATGGTCGTCGACGCCTTACTTGTGTGGGAGGGTGGAGGCCTTATAAAATACACGAGAAGGGTAGTCGAAGATCCTTAAACTACTTCTAAACAACGTATGCTGTACAATTAACATGACATATAAAATTATAATTGATATTTTTATGATTAATTCAACGTTTCAATAACTATGAGCTAATCTAAAATTCCACTTAACATTTGTTCTCGATCAAAGATTCATTTTATTTACACACACAACTAACATATTACATTTCTTATCAAATCGGGTTATTAAAATGTAGGGAATATTTAATATATATATCATACCTTGTTTTGTTTAGTTAATACTTAGTAATCCGTTCCTTTTAATGCACAAGGTATATTTTACTTGGGACGTGCCCTTAACGGGAACAAAAATTACATTCCAACGGCCGAAATCCCACCCCAAATAGTCCTACGTGCCGGCCCCCCTGTGTCTGTCGTATTCCACCCACGCGCTCAGTCCTCACCTCCATTACTGCGTTTAACCTCACTCCTCGTTGCGGACAAGTCTGTTGTAGAATATCTTTTGATTGAGCTTATAATAAGTATATGTTATTTCTTTTAATCCATTTTGAATTATTATTTAGTTGACTTAAATAACGAGTAATTTGTAGTTTGGCTACCAATATTCTTTACTACCTATCCATTATTTCCCTTTTGTTATCCTCGTGTTATTCCCATTTCCTCTTCTTTCTTTGTAATTTTGAGTAACACAATTAATTACACTGTCTTTCAAATTATAAGGATAGAGACACTACTAAGGTTCAACAAATGAGTATCAAACTGAGTTTTGAAATTTATTTTTTAGTTGCAACCGTGAAAATGATTGTAGTGTAATAGTTTTCTTATTGATTACTTTTATTTTGATGTCAGTATCTTTGAAATAGTTTATTTAAAAATATATTTAAAATACATTGCACTCCCATTGAGCAACAATACAACTTATTAATAAATCACTGGAAGAGATCATAACTTTGAGTATAAAACTTCAACTTCAGACTCAAATTTTAGTTAATTTATAAATGTACTTTAATTTGGTACAGTAATTAATTTGATAAAATTTAACATATTCAAAAGTGCATTCAAAGGTATATACATAAAACATTTAATTTTATACATAAAAGCAAACAATAATTTTTAAGCTTATAGTAAACACGCCTAAGCTGTTTAACATTCATA